>CAUYTI010113734.1:0-18349 GCA_963575145.1 Galago senegalensis
GGCGCCTGTGGTCCCAGCTACTTGGGAGGCAGAGGCAAGAGACTCGCTTGAGCCCAGGAGTTGGAGGTTACTGTGAGCTGTAATGCCACAGCACTCTACCCAGGGGGACAGCTTGAGGCTCTGTCTCAAAAAAAAAAAAAAGTATTCAGATCATTTTCACTCCCTTACATGCCTTCTTTGGTGGAAGCAGAGGAAATTAAAGCCAGGATATTAGGTACCATCCTTGGAGTGTGTAGTATCCATGACATCATCTGTCCTATCAGTCAGAATTATAGACAAGAGCCTAGCCTTTGGGGTCTCCAAAGTACATCTGATCTGATTCTAATCATGGCCATTTAGTAAGACCATCAGTCAAATAAGCTAGTTTGTGTACCTCATCACGATTTGGGAAAATATATATTCTGCCTTATTCCAAAAGGCTGTAAAACTGGCCAGCTACCATTTCTCTTTCTTCTTCCTTATGTGCCAGGGCTAACCCAAGTGCCACAACTGCAGGAATCAGCAAGAATGTGCAACTCATGGTCCAGCAGGAAAGAGATGACACACAGCATGACATAGAGCCCTCTGGCATTCATACCCTTCAGAATAACCCTGTGTGTGAGGTCAGACTCCCCAGTCTCCCAATCTACTGATGAGAGAACTGAATCTCAAAAAAGAGGAGCATTCTACTCAACCCTCCTTTCTAGTGGCAAAATTAGAATTCGAACCCAAGTCATCTGAAGACTAAATGAAATAACATCACTCAGTATACCAGGGAAAAATCAAACCATGGGTGGGCTCCTGCCCCCAGTTTAGGGGTTCCTATCCCTGATTCTCAAATCTGGCCCCAGATGTCCTGTCAAATCATCACTTATGACACTGTGTTAGAGAACACAAGGCTTCCTTGTACGGAGCTGCTGGCAGCCAGAGGCTCTGGTTCTTTCCAATATGTTTTAATTAGAAGGGAACACAGTGAATTGGGGAAAGTTCACACACCATACTGCAGCTTTGAAAGGGAATATTTGGATTACAAAGATTGCTAAGACATTTCATTTTGTTTTGTGGGGCCATGCAGAGTTTTCACTGTGTTTTCATTGTTCAATACTTTGACTTCAAATCTCATCACAGAATGCTACTTCAGAGAATACTACCAAATGTAGTTTTTGTTTTTTTGGAGACAGAGTCTCACTCTAACACCCTGGGTAGTATACTGTGGCATCACAGCCCACAGCAACCTCAAACTCCTGGGCTCAAACGATCCTCTTGCCTTAGTCTCCCAAGTAACTGGACTACAGGTCCCCGCCACAACACCCAGCTAATTTTTCTGGTTTTAGTACAGAAATGGTTTAATTCCTACTTAGGGTGGTCTTGAACTTATGAGTTGAGGTGATTCACCAGCCTCGGCTTCCCACAGTCCCAGGATTACAGGCATTGAGCCACTGTGCCCAGATAGTACGGAACGTTTCAGTGGAAAGAAACTCAAAAATGGGGTCAAGGCCAGCTTATAAAAGGGAAGGAAGTCAGTTCCCTGCAATCGCCTGGTCTGTACAACCTGGACTAATTATTTCTGCACTTTTAGCACTTGCAAACCTAGTTGTGGGTCAGGTATATTATTTGTGCAACTTGGTTACAAAGTCAAGTTTGAAAGACATGCTAATTCTCATGAAAGCTGGAAGAACCTGTCAGACCAACAAGGCACATACCCTGGAACAGGCCACTCTTCAGCAGCAAGACAGAACATGGTTCAAACCATTCAAACTTGGAATTGAAAAAGCTGGGTAAGTATATAATACATACGCATTGTTATAAAGATGAGGTTTTTGCAGCCACCAACTGTGATTAGAACAAGGGCATTTCAGAAGCTTACCTTCTCGTCGCCTGTAGATTCCAGCTAATGGTTTCCCCTGGCATTTGACATCGTGATGTGCAACTGAGTTCTCTTCCTGAAGGGGGGAACGCACTCCAGAGCATTTGTTCGGACTCATGTAGGAATAGATCTTTGATTGCCCAGTAAATACGTTCTCCTAAAAAGACAAATACATATTCTGAAAGAGGCTTGAAGAAGAAGATCTTATAGCATTTAAGGGGAGAAGGGGAAGTGAGAATACAAATGACAAAAAACAGACAATATCATCTCTCAAAATCTGGGCTACTGGGGAATGCCAGCCCTGGCTCTCTCAGGAAAGCCCTGGCAAGTTTAGACTCTCGGGTCTAAGTCAAACATTTCTTGAACACATTGGTCTCTGATTACAGTCACTAAGGGGACTTGTGGCCAGCTGGACAACCAGCTGCACACAAAGGTCTGTATAGAAAGGAGACAACTTGCCAGTAGCAAGGAGGTCAGAATGACCCCAGAATTTGAAGGTCTGGGCCATGTTTCTAAGTTAACTCCCCTGTCAGAAGCCTTAGTGACTCTAGCATAGAAAGAAAGAGGTCTGAAGGAACCTGATTAACCACTTGGTCCCCAAGGCAGCCAGGAGGGCTCTCCCTCTGGAAGCCCCAAGCCTGGCCCCTCTCAAATCACTGCAGCCAGCGGTGGAAGGACTTCTCTCAGAATGACTGGAGGAAATTAATGGAAGCAGAGACTACAGCCAGGGCTTTTAGGGCGGTTACTGCACTGCAAACCACACCTTGGGGTTAGTAAGAGAGTGGGCAGGACGGTGGGGCGGCACAGGTCACTGATGGTGCCTCTGGGTGTGGGGCCTCTCCTCTGAGTACGCACAGACAGGAGGAGGGCTTCCCCAGAAACAATGCTAGGGCCTCACTGCCTTGGTAAACCGTTAAACATCAAGTCAGTGAGACCCATGACCTCTCTGAGGGATCCAGGCAGGCCCCGCACACCCTGGGAAGGCAGCCACCACTGGGGAAGCTGGGTCTTGGGATGTGGAAATGCCATAAAGACACCATCAAACTTTTCCGAGGTCAAATACCGCCAGAGTCATGGCGGAGCCGAGTGTGCACGCCACTCCCAGCCAGGCAGCAGAAAAGGAAGCTGCCCCAGCCGGGCGCCCCAGGGCGGCGCGGCGGGGGCCTGGGGGGGGCGCCCACGTGCTCGCGGCCCCGGCCCGGCTGGCGCGCCGCGTGAGTGCGGGGAGGGTGCCTGCTTACCCCGTCGGTGCGGGGCCTCCCCGGGCCCCTCCGCTCCACCATCTCCGGGCCCGGGGCCGTCGCTGCCACCGCCGCCGCCGCCGCCGCCGCCTCCACCGCGCGGGGCTTGGACATCTTCCTGCCTGGAGAGGGGGACCCGGGGGAAGCGGGGGAGGGGGCGCTCAGGGCGCGGCGGGGCGGGGAGCGGGGCCACCCGGGCCGGGTGCCGCGGCGGCGCCTCCCGCCGCAGCCATGTTTCAAGGGCCCGGCGGTGGTGGGCCGCCCGCGCCGCCAGGAGGCAGGGGCCGGCCGGCCGGGCCGGGCCGGGGCCCGCGTCGCCCTCCCGCCGCCCGGCCCGGCCGGGCCCCGCACGCCGCCCGCCCCCCGCGCCGCCAGGCCCGACACACCCACCTGCAGCCCGGCCAGGCCCATGGCGGCGCGCCCCGCGCCTTCGCCGCCGCGGCCCGGCCACCACCGCTGCCGCTGCCGCTGTTGCTGCTGCTGCCGCCGCCACCAGCGCCGCCGCGGCGCCCCGGGGAAGGGCCGGCGGCGCCCCACGGCACCCCCTTCCCCCATGTCCTGCGAGGCAGGGCCCGGCTCCCGCGCGCCGCGGCAGCCCCGGGCCGCCCGGAGCGAGGCTCACAGGGAGGGAGGCGCTGGCGGCGCGTCCTCAGCGGCCCGCCCGCCCGCCGTCCGGCTCCCGGCTCGGGGAGGGGGCTGACAGGGGCGGCGCTGCGAGACTCTGCGGGCGGGAGAGAGGGCGGGCCGCAAGGCTGCGACGAATCCCGGCTCGGGCGCGCCCCCTCGCGCGCGTTCTCAGCCATTTGGGGAGGAAGGGGTGGGAAACATGATAATGACAGCCAGGTTTTCGGCCGGCCGGCTCCTTCTCTCGCTGGCTCCATGGATATTTTGGGGAGCCCAGTCCGTGCCAGGCGAAATCAGCAGCGGTGAATGAGACAAACCAGGGCCCTTGGGTGTGCCCGGAGCTGTGCTCCCGGATCACTTAATCCTCCCCGCAACTCCATGGGGCCAGATCCTGTCCCCATCGCCGTTTAACATTTAAGATGGTGACATTGTGGCTCAAAAGATATACAAGGATTTGCCCAAAGCCATAGAACTAGGAAGTGATGGGGGCCAGGTGTAAAACCCAGGCGGACAGTACTTAATGGGTAGGAAGCCCTAGGGAGAGCCAGCGGTGATAGTAAGTTTGCTGGGTGCTTCTCTTGCAGACGTTGTCTCATTCAAACCTCAAAACAGTCCTATGAAGTTAGACACCATTATTATCTCTTTTCTACAGATGAGAAAAGAGAGAAGCAAGCAGCTTGGCCAATTTCTAGAAATAGAAAGCCAGCCCAGGCCACCTCACTCCAGAGCCTGCACTCCCACTACCTTTCCCCATTACTAATGAGGACAGTGAGGTTGGGGAGGGGCATGGTTTTGCAGAGTTTAGCAAGTCATCTTGTTCTGTCCCTCCACACCATGAGAAAATGCAGACAGGAGTTCCAGTCACTGTGGTGGCTGTCTGAGCATAGCTCACTGCCCTATGCCATTTTGCTGTAGCCATTAGGGCCTGTGGATCCACAGCCAAAGAGTCACTGTATTTGTGCAAAGTCATGGGTACAAACAAGACACTTCAAGGTATACAGCTGCTGCTGCCTGGGTGGTGGCCTGGGAGTGAGGGACTGGGTTTCTTTCCCTGCATCTGCCCAGAGGTGCTTTGTAATCATGGCCAAGTCATTCCCCCAGTCTGGGCCTCAGCATTCTCAAGGGTAAAAACCAAAAACCTCAAATTCCATGACCTACCCAGGGAACCTTCCAATATCTACAGATAAACAAATGGCTGTCTGTAACCACTTCTTCACCCTACACCCCATGCCCATGAAAGAGAAGACTAAATAGGATTAAGTGACAGGTCACTGCTCAGGACAATCCTTCCTAAATCAGCACATGCATTAATGTCTTATAAGGCAGGATGCCCTCCCCCAACCACCAACTCCAGTGGGGTAAGGGACTCTGCTCATGCCCTCTGCAGAGCCTACCACACCTGAATACCCAAAGGACTATCCACAGGATGGGAGAGGATTCGAAAGTGACACTCAGACACCTGGCCTGGGCTACTTGAAAGTCGCCTGTACATCTGCAAGGCAGAGATGTTTTGCAGTTTCTTGCAAACTACCACGAGAATCAGTTTTGGAGCAGGAAGCAGCCATACAAATCATCTTGTCTACTTCATACACTATTTTAATCCACCCTGTCTCCCCACCCATGGCCATAGCTTTTTCTGCATCTTAGCCTCCAAATGCAGGAGATACATTACAAGCTTAGCATTCATTCCTCTTAATTTTGCAGCTCTAGTACCTAGAAGATGTAAATACAAATCATTTGGTTTAAGTTACAAAACAGTCCTTTCTTTTGTGTGTGTTTATATATCTATAACAAATACACCTATCTATCAACAGAAATAAAAACTCAACATTGACCAGGATTTCACAGAAATATAATTCAATAGCAATATTAATCACTAAGACTTGTTGAACGTTGACCATATGCTAGACTGTAACACACTGCATTACTTGATTTAATCTTCCCAACAACTTATGAGAGGGTACTATTATTCCTATTTCACAAATGTGTAAACTGAGGCTCAGGGCAGATAAATCACTTGTCTAAGAGTAAAATGATTAAGAAGTGATGGATGGGCAGTGTCTATAGCTCAGTGTGTAGGGCACCAGCCACATACACAGAGGCTGGCGGGTTTGAACCCGGCCCAGGCCAGCTAAAACAATGAAAACTGCAACAAAAAAATAGCCAGGTGGAGCGTTTGGCAGGCACTGGTGAGTGGAGACTGAGTGGTCGAAAGTATTGAACTTTAAGCCAGGGCCTCTAAAGAGAACAGTCACCACACTTACGGCAGGGATTTTGTATACACAGTTCAGAGACCATTAGGCAGACTACAGACTGTGACAAAAGGTGTGGAGTCTCTTGTTTGTACAGATTGGATTCGTCACAAATTTACCAAGTCAAAAATTCCAGATAAAGTGTTTTAGCCTTCACCTGCAAATCATGCAAAGTATGGTGGAGATCCACAGAACCCCTATAAACTGCATATTGTTACTAGAATAAAAAGTACAAAAAGACGTCCATACTGGGAAAAAGATACAAGAAAGATGCTTGGATTAGAAAAAGCACATACCCCTCAAGTTCACAAGAATATCCCTTCAGTGAATGTAAAACTGAGTGGTCAAACATTTGGTAAGAATCAAGCCCCTGGGGTGGCGCCTGTGGCTCAGTGAGTAGGGCGCCAGCCCCATATACCGAGGGTGGTGGGTTCAAACCCCTGCCCTGGCCAAACTGCAACAAAAAATAGCCAGGAGTTGTGGTGGACCCCTGTAGTCCCAGCTACTTGGGAAGCTGAGACAGGAGTATCACCTAAGCCCAGGAGTTGGAGTTTGCTGTGAGCTGTGACTCCACAGCACTCTACTAAGGGCAATAAAGTGAGACTCTGTCTCAAAAAAAAAAAAAAAGAATCAAGCCCCTGAAGCTGCCACCAGGACTTCCAACAGAGGCAGCCATGTCTAACATAGAGCATGGAGGATTAGTAATACAGTGGCACCTGAAACCTGTGGAGCAGAAAAGTTAAGTCCTGATGCCAGAACAGCTTCAGATTAAACAATGCAAATTGTTTTAAAATGATGAGAATGTTTTTATTAAAATAGATTTTAAATATCAAAAAAAAAATAGCCAGGTGTTGTGGCGGGCAACTGTAGTCCCAGCTACTTAGGAGGCTGAGGCAAGAGAATCGCTTAAGCCCAAGAGTTTGAGGTTGCTGTGAGCGGTGATATCACAGCACTCTATCGAGGGCAACAACTTGAGACTCTGTCTCAAAAAAAAAAAAAAATGAAGTGATTGACCCAGTTTTCTGTATCAGGGTACTTTACCTTTAAAGAATGTATACTGCTTCTTCAGAATTCAAACACTAACATACTGATTTATTTGTTCAACAAACATTTATTGAATACGTACTTTGTTCTAGGCCCTGTGCTAAGGACACACCAGTGACCATACAGACAGAGCACGATGAGGGGAGAAGGGTCAGTAGGACCCTGTAGGCTGTGGTGAGGACTGGAGACTTGCTCCTAAGAGCAATGGGGAAGGGGGAGTGAGGGGAGGCATAGTGAGGGTCACATGATAAAAATCTGTGAACTCTTAGGACTACTCTATTGCTAAGGGATAATGAAATGGAGATGGTAAAAGTGAAAGGAGGAAAACCAATTAGGAGGCCATTCAACGTTAGCAGTAAAGATGACCCCTAAAACTAATATATACTATTCTTGGGATTGTAAATGTTTATATGATTATAAAATTTCAAAACCAGAGAGGAGTTGCCTGGTATCTAAAGAGTCTGTTCAGGTGACTCAGCAAGACTCAAAGTATTGCCCGGTGCGTTTGCTCATGCCTGTAATCCTAACACTCTGGAAGGCTGAGGCAGGCAGATTGCCTGAACTCACAGGTTAGAGACCAGCCTGAGCAAGAGACCCCATCTCTAAAAAAAAAAGCTGGGTGTTGTGGCGGCGCCTGTAGTCCCAGCTACTTGGGAAGCTGAGGCAAGAGAATTGTCTGAGCCCATGAGCTTGAGGTTGCAGTGAGCTATGAGTGCCAGGGCACTCTACCAAGGGTGACAAAGTGAGACTCTGTCTCAAAAAGCAAACAAAATAAAAGACTCTCAAAGCAACTTTAGAACTAAGATTGATTTCCTAGTAGAAAAAGAAAAGACTGATCATGCATGTGAAGTGCTGTAAATGATCTGATATTTACAATTCTAAATATCCAATTTAATTGTTTGCAATGGTAATAAAACCTAAGAAATAGGAAACTACTAATTTGGGGGGGGAGTCAAGTGAAACAGTAAGCATAACTAACTAATAATTTACAAAGGGGATTTGTAAGTCTGCCATGGTAGAAGTTGGAAAACATTCATCTTCACTTTTAGCTAAGTAAGGAAAGAAGGGTGGAACAAAGAAAGACACAAGCACTGCTACAATATGGATAGTGACTTTAGATTTCAGGATTCTGGGCAGTACCTGTAGCTCAAAGGAGTAGGCGCCAGCCCCATATGCCGGAGGTAGTGGGTTCAAACCCAGCCCCAGCCAAAAACTGCAAAAAAAAAAAAAAAAAAAAGATTTCAGGATTCTATCTCTGAAAAATGGGAATAATAATTTGCAAAGAAAGGCTCAGCGCCTGTGGCTCAAGTGGCTAAGGTACCAGCCATATACACCTAAGGTGGTGGGTGCGAATCCAGCCCGGGCCCACCAAAACAACAATGATGGCTGCAACCAAAAAATAGCCAGGCGTTGTGGCAGGCGCCTGTGGTCCCAGCTACTTGGGAGGTGGAGGCAGGAGACTCGCTTGAGCCCAGGAGTGGGAGGTTGCTGTGAGTTGTGATGCCACAGCACTCCACCCAGGGGGATAGCTTGAGGTTCTGTCTCAAAATAAATAAACAAATAATAATAATAATAATAATTTGCAAAGACTAACTGAGAAGGGCCAGTCATGGTAGCTCATGCCTATAATACCATCACTCTGGATAGCTAAGGCAGGAGGATCACTTGAGCTTAGGAGTAGGAGTTCAAGACCAGTATGAGTGAGAGCAAGACCCCCGTCTCTACAAAAAATACAAAACTTAGCCATGTCTGGCGGGGTGTACCTGTAGTCCCAGCTACTAGAGAGGCTGAGGCAGGAGGATCACTTGATCCCAGGAGTTTGAGGTTTCTGTGAGGTATATTGAAACCACTGTATACTCTAGCCTGGCCAATAAAAGACTGTCTCCAAAAAAAAAAAAGAAAAACAATATTAACTGAAATAATAATTACCACAGAGGGCCAGGCACTTTATTATTTATCTATTCTTAAGTATTCCAATGATAGTTTTCCCCATAGATTAATTAAAGCAAGCATTTTTTTAAAGGCATTGCTTTTGAAACAGGTAGTTTAAATGATTTTGCAGTGATAGTAAAAATAAACAGGGGAAGTATGGTTTTAAGATGTGTCAGATAGGGTGGCACCTGTGGCTCAGTGAGTAGGGTGCTGGCCCCATATACTGAGGGTGGTGAATTCAAACCCAGCCCTGGCCAAACTGCAACAAAAAAAATAGCCAGCCCTTGTGGCTGGCGCCTGTAGTTCCAGCTACTGGGGAGGCTGAGGCAAGAGAACTGCCTAAGCCCAAGAGCTGGAGGTTGCTGTGAGCTGTGACGTCACAGCACTGTACCAAGGGTGACATTTCTTTTTTTCTTCTTAAAAAAAAAAGTGTACATTCTATAGAAAAATATTGGCTCCGCGCTTGTGGCTCAAGCGACTACAGCGCCAGCCACATACACCTAAGCTGGCAGGTTCGAATCCAGCCGGGGCCCACCAAACAATAAAGGCTGCAACCAAAAAATAGCCTGGCATTGGGGCAGGCGCCTGTAGTACCAGCTACTTGGGAGGCAGAGGCAGGAGAATCGCTTGAGCCCAGGAGTTGGAGGTTGCTGTGAGCTGTGATGCCACAGCACTCTACCCAGGGTGAAAGCTTGAAGCTCTGCCTCAAAAAAAAAAAAAAAGAAAAGAAAAAATAATTTTTTATATACATATATTTTTATTGTCGATTGCAGTTTTGGCCAGGGTTGGGTTTGAACCAACTACTCTCAGTATACGGGACCGGGGCCCTACTCCCTGAGCCACAGAGCCATTCAAAAGAAAAATATTAGTCTTAATTTTCTCTGTGAATTTAATGATGAAGCTCTTTTAACCTAAAGTTCATTATGCCTCATTTCTTCATCAGGATCTGGGTAAGTGTTGTCTCAAAAGACCTTATAGATATGCTGGGAGAATAAATGATGCAACTAGGTGCAGGGCCTGAAAACAAAGGGGGCTCAATAAATATTTGCTGAATGAATGAACCATTATTAATATTGCTATAGGGCGCATATTCCATTAAGGTTAAGTTCCTACTAACTCATGATGCCTTGGAGTTTCGAGGAAAATTTCAATACCTCAGATTATTTTTTAAAAATAATAATTCTACTTAACTGTCAAGCTCAAGTGTTTGGCCCTTTAGCATGAGGGAGACTCAGTAGCTGGAACTGACCAGCGGTTGGAGATCTCTTTGCCGCATAACATAGGGTTGCACTGTCCTGACAGCAAACTAAGTATGCAAGAAGGGCTTCAGGCAAGGACATCGCCTTCCGCTTTTGAAACAGGTGTCCAAGCCCACCCAAGCCATCTCCCGTGGGTGGAAGTCCTGACCAGATGCACGGCGGAGGGCTGTCCCGGTGAGGTGCCAAGGACCCGTTTCACTCCAAACTGGGCCAGCGGGGCCCGGTCCTCGCCCTGACAGTGCAGAGCTGACTCAGGGGTGGGGAGGGAAGAAAGGCGCCCGCCGCGGCGTCGACTCCGACGCGCTCCCCGAGATGTAGGTTAGCGATCCGCGCCCTCGCCTCGGGATCAACCTCCTTTCCCAACGAGAGAGCGTCCCAAAGTGGGCGAAGCCTCATCCTCTTTCCCCCCTCACTTATATCAATAACAACCATTCCCTGGAGGTTCCCTGCGCTTTAGTTTCCAGGGAACCTTGACATATGGATCCGCTGTCTCTGGAGAGGCAGAACGGCGATGCCCACACCTTACAGAGGGGAAAACGAGGCAAGCAGTGGAAGAGGGTTCTAGGGGCTTCAGAAGTGGGGGGGTGCCAGGAAAGGAAGGTTCCGCCGCAACCCCCCCTCCCGGTTCTCCCCCTCACGCGGGTCTCCGCGCTCCGCCCGAGCCACCCGCAGGAGGGCGCCTCCCCGCCGCCGCTCCCGCCACCCCAGTCCCGCTCCAATGCGACCCCACAGCCAGCCACCCAGGCGCTGGCCACTGGGCAAATACCTCTAGCCATGGCCGGACTCAGCCACCGCCTGAGATCTCCCGGGAAACCGAGCTTTCGAAAAAAGTTGCAACAACTGTAGCCAACTGCTCCGCTGAGCTCCAGCTGCTCCCCCTGATTGGCGCCAACGCCCGCCTCTCCACAGGCTGCCCGTCGTGATAGGCGGAGTTACACGAAGAGCCCGCCCTTATCTCCGCCTCCTTGTCGGGGGCGGGGCTAGCGGCCGCACTTTCTACAAACGCTTTCGGGACAGGTCCCGGCGGAGGAGGTGGGAGGGGGTTTAAATTTGACCGTCTCCAGGCGTTGATTGGCTGCGGTGAAGAACACCCGAGCTGCCATTGGGAGGCGCCAAACTCCTCCCCCTCTGGATGCTGAAGCTCCGCCTCCGGAGCTGTAGCGGTGAGGATGGAGGCTTGGTCTTAGAGTAGACCGGTTCTGGGACTTCCGGATTTTTTTTTTTTTCCCCAAGCTTGACCGGAACCTGACCTTTGACCCTTCGACCTCCCCTTATGACCTGGGAAGCCTGACTTTTACAGAAGTTAAGCATCTCTGCCACCTGGACCCTTGCAGCAGTTTGATCCATTCACTCCTAGGTTTGAAACGTTTACTGAAAGAGTCCATTATTCCTGTATTCAAAACCCGCTGGCACAACTCCTACCAACTAACTGGACCATGGGGCAAACCTTCCAGAACATCAAAAATCCTAGCTCAACACACCCACCCATTTTACAGATGAGGTGGTAGAGACTGCTGCCCAAGGTCACCCAGCTATTAAATTGCAGACTGAATCTTTCTCTTGACTGTTCATCCAGCTACCTTAACTTCAAGGGAACAATCTTGGACTGTTCCCCACTAAAGGAGGCCGGAGTCAATATGTTCTCAGAGAATCAGGTGTCCCAGATATGCTTTTCTGTGGACTCAGGGAAAGTGTCCAGTTACTACTCTTTCCAGGGGGCCCCTCCTGGGGATGTGGGAGAAGATCACTCATCCATTCTCTCCCTTAGTACCTAAAAAGGTTTTGGAAAGCCCATCATTGCCCAAGGAGCCTGCTACTCAACCAGGAAAGTAGGAAAGCAAAATAAAATAATGTGTGTGAAAGCACTGGGAAAAGTAGAAAGTGACACTTTTGTCCCGAACTCACTTGTGTGCTCTTTGGCATATGGTTTCAGCTCTCTGGTGAATACTACAGAGCAAAAGTAGGGAAACAGTTACTTCTTTAGACTGATGAAGTCAGAGAAATCCTCTGAGTCGGTGATTTTAAGTTGTACATTAAATAAGGAAGATCCAAGGGAAAATGTGCTTCTAAGTAGAGGGAATAGCAAATGCAAATCCCTAGAGTAGAGGGAAATTAAAAGAAACCCAGGGCCATTGGAATTGAACATACGGTAGATGGGATTGGGCTAGAAAGGTAGGCAGGGACTAGATCTTGCCCAAGCTACAGGTCCTTGAAGGTTGTGCTTGTCTCACAGCTCCAAATTCACTTTTCTGTCTAAGAAAAAAGAAAAGGCTGGTGGCGCCTGTAGCACAGTGGGTAGGATGCCAGCTACATATACCCGGGCCGGTGGCTTCGAACCTAGGCCAGTGTATGTGGCCAGCGGGCCAGCTAAACAACAGTGACAACTGTAACAACAACTACAAAAAATAGCCGGGCTTTGTGTTGAGTGGATGTAGTCCCAGCTACACGGGAGGCTGAGGCAAGAGAATCACTCAAGCCCAAGACTTTGAGGTTGCTGTGAGCTGTGATGCCATAGCACTTATACTCTGTCTCAAAAAAGGCTGGGTGGCTCGGCGCCTATAGCTCAACCTGCTAAGGCGCCAGCCATGTACACCTAAGGTGGTGGGTTCGAATCCCCAGCCCGGACCCGCCAAACAACAATCACGGCTGCAACCAAAAAATAGCTGGGCGTTGTGGCGGGCGCCTGTGGGCCCAGCTACTTGGGAGGCAGAGGCAAGAGACTCGCTTGAGCTCAGGAGTTGGAGGTTGCTGTGAGCTGTAATGCCACGGCACTCTACCCAAGGGGACAGCTTGAGGCTCTGTCTCAAAAAAAAAAAAAAAAGGCTGGGTGCTGTGGCTCTCACCTATAATCCTAGCACTGTTAGAGGATGAGGCAGATAGATTGCTTGAGCTCAAGAGTTTGAAACCAGCCTGAGCAAAAAAGTGGTCCTTCCTCAGAAGGGTAAGAACCATCTCTCCAGAGCTCCTTCTCCAGTTTTACCAGCTCTGCTAACCCCAACTTGGTTTGTTTGTTCTCTACCCTTAGAGGTGGTAGCTGTTTCTTGCACTTGTTATTTACATTACCTCAGGGTTCTCTTTTTGCTTTCTTGGTCCTCCGTGTGTGTTTAACAAATTTACTTTTTTTTTTTTTGAAACAGAGTCTCACTCTGTGGCCCTAGGTAGAGTGCTGTGGCATCATAGCTCACAGCAATCTCAAATTCTTGGGCTTGAGCAATTTCTTGCCTCAGCTTCTCAAGTAGCTGGGAGTATAAGTACCTGTCACAAGGCCTGGCTAGTTTTTCTATTTTTAGTAGAGCAGGGGTCTCGCTCTTGCTTAGGCTGGTTTCCAACTGGAGAGCTCAAGCAATCCATCCACTTTAGCCTCCCAGAGTGCTAGGATTACTGGCATGAACCACCTCCCCAGCCTTTTTTTCTTTTTATTCTCAAGACAGAGTTTTACTTTGTCACCCAGGCAATGGTGCAATCATAGCTCACTGAGGCCTTGAAGTCCTGGCCTCAAGCAATGCTCCTGCCTTGGCTTCCCAAGTGCTGGGATGACAGGCATGAACACCATACTCAGCCTTAAGAGAGATTTCTATGTCTAGGTTTGTCATTCATTGGACTTATAAAGAACGAACAAAAACTATGGCATCAAGAGTATAAAATTTGGCATCAGATGAAAAGATACAAATGATTTTACAACAGGTCAGCCTTTTTTTCTCATGTGTTATATAGGTGTAACTTCTTTTCTCCGCAAATTCTCCCTTTAAGAAAATACCAGCAGGCTCAGCGCCGATAGCTCAACCGGCTAAGGCGCCAGCCACGTACACCTAAGGTGGCAGGTTCGAATCCCCAGCCCGGACCCGCCAAACAACAATGATGGCTGCAACCAAAAAAAAAAATAGCCGGGCGTTGTGGCGGGTGCCTGTGGTCCCAGCTACTTGGGAGGCGAAGGCGAGAGACTCGCTTGAGCCCAGGAGTTGGAGGTTGCTGTGAGCTGTAATGCCACGGCACTCTACCCAGGGGGACAGCTTGAGGCTCTGTCTCAAAAAAAAAAAAAAAAGAAAAAAAGAAAATACCAGCACAGTGCTAGCACTCTCGGACACTGAGGTGGGTGGATCGCTTGTGCTCAGGAGTTCAAGACCAGACTAAGGAAGACCTGGTCACTACTAAAAATAGAAAATTAGGCAGTCATGGTGGTATGCAAGTGTATTTTTATTTTCTTTATTTTTTTGTCTGGGGCTGGGTTTGAACCCACTACCTCTGATATATGGGACTGGCACCCTACTCCTTTGAGCCACAGGTGCCGCCCATATTTTTTATTTTTTTTGAGACAAAGGCTCACTTTGTCACCCTTGATACAGCGCTATGGCATCACAGCTGACAACAACCTCAAGCTCTTGGGCTCAAGTGATTCTCTTGCCTCAGCCTCCCAAGTAGCTGGGACTACAGGCACACGCTATAATGCCCAGCTATTTTTAGAGATAGGTCTTGCTTTTCTTGCTCAGGCTGGTCTCGAACCTTTGAGCTCAGGCAATCTACCTGTCTTGGCCTCCCAGAGTGCTAGGGTTATAGATGTGAGCCACCTTGCCTGCTGGTACGCACTTGTAGTTCCAGCTCTGGAGGCTGAGGCAGAAGGATCACTTGAGCCCTGGAGTTTGAGGTTGCAGTGACCTAGATGCTAGACTAATGCCACCACACTCTATTCAGGGCAACAGAGCAAGACTCTTTCTAAAAAAAAAAAAAAAAGTAGTGTAAACCAGTTGAACAGTTGCTTGGTGATTCTTTATAGTTTAAAAAATTGTCATTTTATTTAAAAAGGAAATGGAAATTGTATATTGTATATGTTAATGAGCAAGAGCAATTTTTAAAAATTAAATCATAGCTGAGTACATAAATGCAGTCATGGGGTACAGTGTGCTGGTTTTATATACATTTTGAAATATTTTCACCTAACTGGTTAACATAGCCTTCATGGCATTTTCTTAGTTATTGTGTTAAGACACTTAAGCTATTTTATTTTATTTATTTATTTATTATTATTTTTTTTTTTTGTAGAGACAGAGTCTTACTCTATCGACCTCGGTGGAGTGCCATGGCATCACACAGCTCACAGCAACCTCCAACTCCTGGGCTTAGGCAATTCTCTTGCCTCAGCCACCCAAGCAGCTGGGACTACAGGGACCTGCCACAACGCCTAGCTATTTTTTTATTGTTGTTGCAGTTTAGCTGGGGCCGAGCTTGAACCCTCCACCCTCGGTATATGGGGCTGGTGCCCTACCCACTGAGCAACAGGCACCGCCCTATTTGTATGTTTCAAAAATCAGTTTAAAGATGTTTTGCTGGGCATAGTGGCTCATGCTTATAATCCTAGTACAATGGGAGGCCGAGGTGGGAGCATTGCCTGAGCTCAGGAGTTCTAGACCAACCTGAGCAAGAGTGAGACCCTGTTTCTAAAAAATAGCCAGGCGCTGTGGCAGGTGGCTGTAGTCCTAGCTGCCAGAGAGGCTGAGACAAAAGAATTGCTTTGAGCCCAAGAGTTTGAAGTTGCTGTGAGGTATGATGCCACAGCATTCTACCAAGGCTGACAAAGTGAGACTCTGTCTCCAAAAATAAATAAATAAATAAATAAAGATGTTTTAACAGACTCTGCACAGTGTCTCATACCTATAATCCCAGCACTTTGGGAGGCTGGGACATAAGATTCCCTTGAGACCAGGAGTTCAAGACCAGGCCAGGAAACAGGAAGACCTCATCTTTTCGAGAACATTTAAAAATTAGCTAGGCACGTGGTGCACACTAGTTGTCTAGCTACTCATGAGGCTGAGGTAGGACAATGGCTTGAACCAAGGAATTAGAGATTGTAGTAAGTTATGATCATACCATTGCACTCCAGCATGGCTGACAGAGCGAGATTCTGTTTCTAAAGGAAAACAAACAAAAAAAAAGATGGTTTAGCAGCATACTTCACCCAGTTACTTTAGAATGTGATTTTTTTTTTTTACTTTTTTCCTGTTTTTTTTTTTTAAAATATGTCTTTGATTTGTGAATTTGAAGGGATGAACGCACACCATTATATTGGTTCTGGGAGATGTTCTTAGTAGTTGTATTATTTACTAGGGTAGCGATAATAGAGCACCACAAACTGAGTGATTTAAACAACAGAAATTTTTGTCTCATAATTCTGGAGACTCGAAGTCCAAAATCCAGGTGTCAGAAGGGTGGTTCATTCTGAGGGCTGTAGGAAGAGTGTGTCCCAGGCCTCTCTCCTGGCTTCTGGTGGTTTCCTGACAATGTTTGATATTGACATTCCTTGATTCATAGACATATCACCCTAATTTTTGCCTACATCTTTACATAGCATTCTCTGCCTACAAATTTGTCTCCAAATTCTCCCTGCCTACAAATTTGTCTCCAAATTCTCCCTTTTCATAAGTTGTATCCTAATGATCTCATTGTATTTTATTTTTTATTTTATTTATTTATTTATTTATTTTTGAGACAGAGTTTCACTTATTAACCCTTGGTAGAGTGCCATGAAGTCACAGCCACAGCAACCTTCAACTCCTTGGGCTCAGGCGATTCTCTTACTTCAGTCTCCCGAGAAGCTGGAACTACAGGCGTCTGCTACAACACTGGGCTATTTTTTTGTTGCAGTTTGGCCGGGGCTGGATTTGAACCTACCACCCTCAGTATATGGGGCTGGCGCCCTACTCACTGAGCCACAGGCGCTGTCCTTGATTTTATTTTATTCTTTTTTTGAGACAGAGTCTCATTATGTCACCTTTGGTAGACTGCCATGGCATCATAGCTCACAGCAACCTCAAACTCTTGGGCTTAAGCAATTCTCTTGCCTCAGCCTCCTAAGTAGCTGAGACTACATGTGCCCACCACAATGCCTGGCTATTTTGTGCTTGTTATTATTGTTTTTGAGACAGAACCTCAAGCTGTCACCCTGGGTAGAGTGCTGTGGCATCACACCTCACAGCAACCTCCAACTCCTAGGCTCAAGCAAGTCTCCTGCCTCTGCCTCCCAAGTAGCTGGGACCACAGGCGCCTGCCACAACACCTGACTATTTTTTGGTTGCAGCTGTCATTGTTGTTTGGTGGGCCCAGGCTGGATTCGAACCCACCACCTCAGGTGTATGTGGCTAGTGCCTTAGCCACTTGAGCCATAGGCACCAAGTCTGTTATTGTTGTTGTTGTTGTCGTCGTCTTTGTCACTGTTGTTTAGCAGGCCAGGGCTAGGTTCAAACCCACCAGCCCCATGTATGTGGCTGGCACCCTAACCACTGACCTACAGGCACCGAGCCTAATGACCTAATTTTAATTTGATTACTTCTGTAAAGATACTATCTCTAAATAAGGTCACATATAAGTACTGATGTTGGGACTTCAATATATTAGTTTGTGAGAGGGATACAATTCAACCCATAGCAATAGTATTCTTTTTTTTTTTTTTTTTGGCCTGGGGCTGGGTTTGAACCCACCACCTCCAGCATGTGGGGCCGGCACCCTACTCCTTTGAGCCACAGGCGCTGCCCAGCAATAGTATTCTTTACTGAGACATTGTCTCACTCTGTCACCCAGCTTGTTTATAGTGGTACAGTGGTGTCATTATAGCTCACTGAAATCTCCAATTCCTGGGCTCAAGTGTTCCTCCTGCTTCAGCCTCTCAAGAAGATGGGACTATAGGCATATGCCATAATGCCCAGCTAATTTTCCTATTTTTTGTAGAGATGGGGTCTTGTTCTTGCTCTTGCTCAGATTGGTCTGAAACTTCCAACCTGAAGCAAATCTTCCATCTCGATTTCTGAGAGTGTTAGGACTATAGGTATAAGCCACTGTGCCTGGCTACTAATTGTACTCTTTGATTACTTTTCCTTGAATCTAACTTGGCCTTGTTAATACACAGAATATGGCAGAAACATTACCATGTCAATTGTAAGCCTAGGAAAGGCCTAGAAGCTTCTGCTTTCTTGCTGGGGAGAGCCCTGAACTGCATAATACAAGAACCATGAAGAGGCTGCTGGGAGATAACATGGAGAGAGAGACATCAACAGCCCATAGCTGACCCATCAGCTGGTTATAGTTACCCAAGCAATTATTACCTCAAGCATTAGAACTGCTCAGCTGGGCTCAGCGCCCATAGCTCAACCGGCTAAGGCGCCA
>CAUYTI010113735.1:0-18356 GCA_963575145.1 Galago senegalensis
GCCTGTGGTCCCAGCTACTTGGGAGGCGGAGGCAGGAGACTCGCTAGAGCCCAGGAGTTGGAGGTTGCTGTGAGCTGTAATGCCACGGCACTCTACCCAGGGGGACAGCTTGAGGCTCTGTCTCCAAAAAAAAAAAAAAAAGTAAAAACTAAAATAAACTACACTTACATACAACATAAATGAATTTTGAAAATATAATATTGATTTTTATCATGTTTTTCTAAATGTCTTCAAGATAGAATAGACTGTTTTCAAAGCTCCAAAATAGGCTGGGCACTATGGCTCATGCCTGTAATTCTAGCACTCTGGGAGGCCGAGACAGGTGGATTGCTTGAGCTCAGGAGTTCAAGACCAGTCTGAGCAAGAGTCAGACCCCATCTCTAAAAATAGAAAAATTAACCAGGTGTTGTGGCAGATGCCTGTAGTCCCAGCTCCTCAGGAGGCTGAGGCAATAGAATCACTTGAGCCCAAGAGTTTGAGGTTGCTGTGAGCTATGACACCATGGCACTCTACCCAGGGCAACCAAGTCTCAAAAAACAATAAATAAATAAAAGCCCTGAAATTACAAGATATTGTGGATTTACAATTAATGTAGAAGTAAAACATATGGCAATGATAACAAGAAAACTGGTGGGGAGAAATGAAAGTTTGTGTAAGGATCTCATTATCTGTGAAGTGGTGCAACATTACTGGAAGATAGACTTTGATAAATTAAAGGTGTGTGCGATAAACCCTAAAGTGACCACTAAAATAATACAACAAAGGAAATACTAATAAACCAAAAAAGGAGATAAAAGAGAATCAGTTTTTTAAAAATCCAAAGGAGGCAGAAAAAGGGAAAGGAGCTTTTCAGGCCTGCTCTTTCCAAATTCCACAGGACAAATTGGTGATGGCCCCCTGGAGGAGCAGCCCTTGCCTCCCTGGTCCCCAGGTTTTCACAGCAGAGTGCACAGTGCACTCACCTTCTGCCTTAGCTCCTGAGCCCCCCTACTAGGGAAGTAAATACCTCACCAACCAGGTAGATGTATAGGCAGAGTACACATGCATACACACACACACACACACACACACACACACACACACACATAATGCCCTTAAATTGGGTCCCTATCACCCCTGGACTCTCCTAATGCTACCTAATTGTCCTTTCCTGACTTTGGATAACCCCTAAGTGTCCATGTAACCTTCCAGCTGAGCCCCAACTCATCGGGTCAGCAATATCAGTTTATGCCTGTTTGTGCCCCTGGGATGGAGCCTGACTTAACACCTGATTTGCTCTCTCTCTCTCTGAACCTCTAAGGGCTTATGTGTAAAATGAGAGAAATCCCTTAGCAGAGGTGACTGCTCTATGAGAACTACCAAGAGCCACAGAAATGAGAATGTTAGGTAGCACACTGCACCTTACCCTCTCCCCAGTGTCCTCTCTAAGGGACAGATGAGTTCTTCTGGGTTTTTCCTTCTTTCCTTGAGTTTGTAGAAATGACTCCCCTTTGGGAATCTCCTCAGGCTCCAGGTATAGTTCTAATTATCCATCCTTCTCCCTCAGCTTCATAGATCAGAACCTTGAAACGGGCACTAGCCTCTGGGCTTACCTCTTCAGAGGGAAACCAAACCCACCACAGGCTGCAACCCAAACAGAGACTATTCCAGGCTGCCACAGTGAGGAGACAAGAGATTTATGGGGGATTTGGAGGCAGGTAAACCTGAGATTCAAACTGAATTCCACCTTTCACCATTGACAAACCTTAGTTCAACTCCTAGCCCTATCATTTAATTAATACCTGTCATACTTTAAGAACTTTAGTTAAGCCTAGCACTCTGGGAGACCGAGGTGGGTGGATTGCTTGAGCTCACAGGTTCAAGACCAGCCTGAGCAAAAATAAAAGGGGGGGGGAGACCCTGTTTCTACTAAAAATAGAAAAACTGAGGCAAGAGAATCGCTTGAACCCGAGTTGGAGGTTACTGTGAGCAATGATGCCACAGCGCTCTAACCAGGACAACAGCTTGAGACTCTGTCTCAAAAAAAATAAATAAATAAATAAAAGAACCTTAGTTAACTTCTCTAAATCTCAGTGCCCCCTTCTGTAAACTGAATTAATAAATAGTACATTTATTAGCCCTCTGTATCTGTGGGCCTCACGTCCTTGGATTCAACCAACTATAGAACAAAAATATTTGGAAAAATAAAAGACAAAAATACAAAAAAAAATACAAATTTCAAAGTACAATATAACAACTACTTACAGAACATTTACATTGCATTAAGTATTTTAAACAATCTAGAGATGATTTAAAGTATACAGGAGAATGTATGTAGGTTTACTCAAAGTCTATTCCTTTTTATTGATTCATAATGCACATGATGATCTTTTAATACAGACAATGTATAGTAATCAGACTAGGATAATTAGCATCTCAAGCTCTCATCACTTTGTGCTAAGAACATTCACTATCCTTCCTCTAGCTAGTTAAAACTATATAATATACAAGAGCTATCTGGAAAATATCCAGCCAGTGTTAATACTATTTTTCATATTTCATTCCCCCTGCAATGTTACGGAAGCCTAGAACTTAATCTTCTATCTGGTTGTAATTTTGTGTCTTTTTTTTTTTTTTTTTTTTTTTGAGACAGAGCCTCAAGCTGTCCCCCTGGGTAGAGTGTCGTGGCATTGCAGCTCACAGCAACCTCCAACTCCTGGGCTCAAGCGAGTCTCTTGCCTCCGCCTCCCAAGTAGCTGGGATCACAGGCGCCCGCCACAACGCCTGGATATTTTTTGGTTGCAGCCATGATTGTTGTTTGGCGGGTCTGGGCTGGGGATTTGAACCCGCCACCTTAGGTGTACGTGGCTGGCACCTTAGCCGGTTGAGCTATAGGCGCCAAGCCAATTTTGTGTCTTTTTAACAAATGTCTCCCTACCCTTCCCTTCCCTAGCCTTTCTTAGCCTCTACTATCTTCTCTTCTACTTTTTACTTCTGTGAGATCAACTTTTCTTTAGCTTCCAAATATAAATGAGAGCAGAAACTGTTTAGCTTTCTGTTTCTGGCTTATTTCACTTATACAGGTATTGTCCTCCAGTTCCACCCTAGTTGCCATGAATGGCAATGACAGGACTTTGTTCCTTTTTTTTTTTAAACAGAGTCTCACTATGTCGCCCTCAGTAGTGTCATGGCGTCATAGCTCACAGCAACCTCAAACTCTTGGGCTTAAGCAATTCTCTTGCCTCAGCCTCCCAAGTAGCTGAGACTACAGGCACCCACCACAATGTCCAGCTAGTTTTGTTTGTAGATGTCATTGTTGTTTTGCTGGCCCGGGCCAGGTTCAAACCTGCTAGCTGCAGTGTATGTGGCTGGAACCCTAGCTGCTAAGCTATAGGCGCTGAGCCAGGACTTTGTTCCTTTTATGGCTGAACAGTATTCCATTGTTTATATATATAACCTTTTCTTTGTCCATTCATCTGTTAGACAATTGGGTTAATACCATATACTGGCCATTGTGAAAATTGCTACAATAAACATGGAAGTGACGATGTCGTGTTGAGATAGTGATGTCTTTTCCTTTGGGTAAAGGCCAAGTAAGTAGGATTCCTGAATTATGTGTAGTTTTTTTTGGTTTGTTTGTTTGTTTGTTTTTTGAGACAGAGCCTCAAGCTGTCACCTTGGGTAGAGTGCTGTGGCATCACAGCTCACAGCAACCTCCAACTCCTGGGCTCAAGCGAGTCTCCTGCCTCAGCCTCCCAAGTAGGTGGGACCACAGGCGCCCACCACAACACCCAGCTATTTTTTGGTTGCAGCCATCATTGTTGTTTGGCGGGCCTGGGCTGGATTCGAACCCACCACCTTAGGTGTATGTGACTGGCGCCCTAGCCACTTGAGCCATAGGTGCCAAGCCTATGTGGTAGTTTTTTGAGGAAACTCCATACTGGTCTCCATAGTGGCTGTACCTATTTATATATTCCACCAATAATGTGTAAGAGTCTCCTTTTCTCTGCATCCTTGCTAGCATTTGTTATTTTTTGTCTTTTTGATAATAGTCATCCTAACCAGGGGTATATGATACCTCATTGTGATTTTAATTTGTATTTCCTGATGATTAGTGACATTGTGCATTTTTCATACATCTTTTGGCTATTTGTATGTCTTGTTTTGATGAATGTCTATGCAGATCATTTGACTATTTTTTAATCAGATCATCTGAGATGTTTCAGTTCCTTGTACATTCTGAATATTAATCTCCTGGCAGATGAATAGTTTGCAAATATTTTCCCATTCTGTGAGTTGTCTTTTTTTTTCACTCTACAGATTGTTTCCTTTGCTGTGCAGAAGCTTTTTAGTTTGATACAATCCTATTTGTTTATTTTTGCTTTTATTGCCTGTTTTTTTTAGGTCTTATTCATAAAATCTTTTTCCAGACTAATGTACCTGCAACATATCCCCTATGTTTTCTTTTAGTAGTTTTATAATTTAGGGTGTTACATTTAGGTCTGTAATCCATCTTGAGTTGATTAAGAGGTAGAGGCCTAGTTTCATTCTTCTGTATCCATATCTACTTTTCCCAGTTTTTTATAAGGGAGTTGAGCATCTGCAGATTTTGTTATGCATGGAGGATCCTGGAATCAATCCTCAACAATACCAAGGGACAACCATATTTGTCTCTTGGGATTGCTGTGAATATTGAAGAGATACTACATGGAAAATACTTGGAACCATGTCTGGCATGTCCTAAGTACTTAATAGAAGCTAACTCAATATTGCTGCTAAGATTAAGAATATCTGAGGGCTGTCCAATGCTGACACATTTGTAGCATAAGAGGGATGTAGAGGGAAAAGTCCTAGAAGACCTAAATTTGAGGTCTAGCTCTTCCTGCTAGGTGAAACCAAGCAAATCTCTTGAAATCTCTGAGCCTTGTTGGGTTAGGTTTTTATTCATTCATTCAATCTCAAAGGGTTGCTCTAAATTCAAATTACAATGCTTAATAAAATCAAACATTGTACATTTATTGATTACTTCAATACAACCAGTTATTTAGTAAGCTCTGTGTTGGGCACTGGGATAAATGTGAATAAGACATGGTCTCCCTACCAGCAAGAGGTCTCCCCTCCCTATTAGGCTCGTAGGGAGATAGATAAGCAAGCCAGTGATTATAGCATGATAAAGACATGCCAGGGCCTTGGCTCTAAAGGTAAGGAGAAAGGTTAGCATCAAAAGGGCTATATGAAGAAATTAAGAAAGACTTGAGCTTTTTTATAAGCTGAAGGGAAAGAAAAATGAAGTGAAAAATATCCTGAGAACAGAAGAGAGAAGAAACATCTCTTCAGTGAGCTGAAGGAAAAGAGAAAGATGAACACACTAGCTGAAAAATTTGTGGGGGCAGGGATACAGAAGGAGCTCCTGTGTATAGCTTTGACTTTTTTTTTTTAATTAAATCATAGCTGTGTACATTAATGCAGTCATAGGGTACAATGTGCTGGTTTTATATATAATTGGAAATATTTTCATCAAACTGGTTAACATAGCCTTCATGGCATGTTCTTAGTTTTGTTAAGACATTTATATTCTACATTTAGTAAGTTTCACATGTACCCTTGTAAGATGCACCATAGGTATAATCCCACCAATTACCCTCCCTCCATATAGCTTTGACTTTTATTTATTTATTTTTTTAGCTTTGACTTTTAATGGAGGAGCTATGCTTCCTTCTCTAGAAACCACATGATGTCTGTCATCATCATCATCTCAGCTCTCCCATCTCTCTCAGTCTTCTTCTGCTTAGAACATTAAACCTTATAGGATAATTTTGCCGTATTGTCTTTCACTTCTATAGTCTGTAAATTTTTTTACCTTGAAGGCTCCAGAACAACTAAACCTCCCCCCATCCAGGTTTTAGCACTCAATTTTGTTCTCACCCATCTCTTTTCCCTCTTCTTCTCAATCTCATTCACTGACATCTGTTATTCTGTCTGCCCCCTAAGATTCTACCCCATGTCCTCTATAAAATTATGATCTCTGGCTCGGCGCCTGTGGCTCAAGCGGCTAAGGCACCAGCCACATACACCTAAGGTGGCGGGTTTGAATCCCCAGCCCGGGCCCGCCAAACAACAAAGATGGCTGCAACCAAAAAAAAAATGTCTGGGCCTTGTGGCGGGCGCCTGTAGTCCCAGCTACTTGGGAGGCTGAGGCAGGAGACTCGCTAGAGCCCAGGAGTTGGAGGTTGCTGTGAGCGTGATGCCATGGCACTCTACCCAGGGGGATAGCCTGAGGCTCTGTCTCAAAAAAAAAAAAATTACGATCTCTGCATTGTCATCTCTAGCCTGAATCTTTTATCTGAACTCTTTGCCATTATATTTACAATTATATTACATTATATTTTTATATCCTCTTGTTTAATCAATCTCTTTACATGTATAGTGATGTTTTTGTTAACTTTTTAGAGTTTTGTCTTAAAATTTATCTAATATAAATGTAGCTACTTCTCTTTTTTGTTTTCGTTTGCATGGAATATCTTTTTCTATCCCTTTAAGTCTTTATGTGTCTTTATAAGTGAATTAAGTTTTTTTGTAGGCAACATACAGTTGGGTTTTGTTTCTTCAGCCATTCAGCCATTCTGTCTTTTGATTAGAGAATTTGGTTTATTTATATTCAAGATTTTGACTAACATATAAGAACTTTACTACCACCATTTTGCTATTTGTTTATGGGTTGGGAGTTTTTTTTAATTTCTTTAGATAGAGTCTCACTCTGTTGCCCTGGGGTTGAGTGCCGGGGCATCATCATAACTCACAGCAACCTCAACTCTTGGGCTCAACAATCCTCTTGCCTCAGCTTCCCAAGTAGCTGGGACAACAGGTGCCTGCCACAATGCCTGGCTAATTTTTCTATTTTTAGTAGAGATGGTGTCTCAGTCTTGCTCAAGCTGGTCTTGAACTCATGAGCTCAAGCAATCCATCTATCTTGGCCTCCCAGAGTGCTAGGATTACATGTGTGACCCACCATGCCTAGCCTTCATGGGTTTTTTGTTAGTCTTCTTATCCTTTCTAACTTCTTTTCTGTTTTACCTTGTGTAAAAGTCACTTTCTCTGGTAGTATATTTTAATTTCTTGCTTTTTATGTTTTGTATATCTATTACAGGTTTTTGTTTGAAGTTACTGTGACACTTGCAAATAATATCTTATAACCAATTATTTTAAACTGACGACAACTTGACTCTTGACTACATAAAAGGAAAACAACAAACAAACAAGCAAAGAGAAAACTAAAAAACTCTATACTTTAATTCCATCCCCATGCTGGGTTTTGGGGGGTTTTTTTGAGACAGAGTCTCATTATGTCACCCTTGGTAGAGTGCAGTGATGTCACAGCTCACAGCAAACTCAAACTCTTGGGCTTAAGCGATTCTCTTGCCTCAGCCTCCCAAGTAGCTGGGACTACAGGTACCTGCCACAATGCCTGGCTATTTTTTGTTGTTGTTGATGCAGTGTGGCCAGGGCTGGGTTTGAACCTGCCACCCTTGGTATATGGGGCTGGCTCCCTGCCCACTGAGCCACAGGTGCCACCATTCTTACAACTTTTTATTATGAATTTCAAATAGAGAAAAAAACTAAGAAAAGGACAATAATACCCATACCTCCATGGCTGCCTACATAAAAAAAATTACTAACATTTTGCCATATATACTCAAACACATATATAAATTTTGATTTGGGGGAGGGACAGAATCCACTTGTCACCCTCAGTAGAGTGCTATGCCATCACAGCTCACAGCAACCTCAAACTCTCGGGCTTAAGCAATTCTCTTGCCTCAGCCTCCCAAGTAACTGGGACTACAGGTGCCCGCCATAACACCTGGCTATTTTTTTGCAGTTGTTTAGCTGGCCCAGGCCAGGTTCAAACCCATCACCTTCAGTGTATGTGGCTGGTACGGTAACTACTGTGCTACAGGCACCGAGCCTCCATCCCCATGCTTTTTTGACTTTTCGTTGTTTCCATTTATATCTTTTTTTTTTTTATTGTTTGGGACATTGAGCATACAAAGGATTATGTTACACTGATTGCAATTGTTAGGTAAAATGTCTCTTGCAATTGTGTCCTGCACCCAGGAGATGTGCCATACATCTGACCTCTCCATCCCTCCTTCCTCCCCTCTCCCCAATTCCTCATTCCCCCACCCTACCCTACCCATTGTATCATCTACTGCCTTCATATTAGAATTGAGTACATTGGATTCTTGCTTCTCCATTCTTTTTTTTTTTTTTTTTTGACACAGAGCCTCAAGCTGTCCCCTTGGGTAGAGTGCCATGGCATTACAGCTCACAGCAACCTCCAACTCCTGGGCTCAAGCGAGTCTCCTGCCTCTGCCTCCCAAGTAGCTGGGACCACAGGCGCCCGCCACAACGCCTGGCTATTCTTTGGTTGCAGCCGTCATTGTTTGGCGGGCCCGGGCTGGATTCGAACCCGCCACCTTAGGTGTACGTGGCTGGCGCCTTAGCCAGTTGAGCTATAGGCGCTGAGCCTGCTTCTCCATTCTTGTGATGCTTTACTAAGAAGAATGTGTTCCATTTATGTCTTTGTATATTGTCTTTCTCTTAAAAAGTTGTTGTAATTATTTTTGATAGATATGTCTTTTAGTCTTCATAAATTACTCATACCTTTATGATATTAGTTACACACTGCAATTACAGTATTAGAGTATTCTGTATTTGTCTGTGTATTTATTACTAGTGAGTTTTATACCTGCAAATGATTTCTTATTGCTCATTAAAGACCTTTTCTTTCAGACTGAAGAACTCCTTTTAGCATTTCTTGTAAGATAGATCTGGTGTTGATAAACTCAGCTTTTGTTTGTCTGGGAAAGTCATTATTTCTTCATTGGATCATAATATTCTAGATAGGAATTTTTTTTTTCTTCATCATTTTCAATATATCCCAGTCCTTCCTAGTTTGTGAAGTTTCCCCTGACAAATCTTCTGCCAGAAATGCTGGAGCTCTTTATGAGTTATTTGCTCCTTTTCTCTTGTTGCTTTTAGGATTCTTTCTTTACCCTTGCCTTTTGAGAGTTTATTATGTACATTGAGGTAGTCTTATTTGGGTTGAATCTACTTGGTGTTCTTGACCTTCTTGTACCTGAATGTTCATATCTTTCTTTAGGTTTGGGAATTTCTCTGTTGGTTTTTCCCTGAATAAACTTCCTACCCCTATCTCTCTCTCTACATTGTCTTTAAGGACAGTAACTCTTAGATTTGTCCTTTTGATCTATTTTCTAGGTCTTACAGGTATGCTTTATTCTTTTTCTTTATTCTTTTTTCTCTTCTGATCATGTATTTTCATATGGCCTATCTTCAAGCTCACTAATCTTTTCTTCTGCTTGATCAAGTCTGCTGTTAAGAGATTCTAATGCATTTTTCAGTTTGCTAACTGAATTTTTTAGCTCCAGGATTTCTGCTTGAATTTTTTTTTTTATTCAATCTCTTTGGTAAATTTTTCTGAGAGGATTCTGATCCTTCTGTGTTAACGTGAAGTTCATTAAGCATCCTCAAGACAGCTTATTTTGAATTCCCTTCTCTGAAAGGTTACATATCTTTGTCCCTCCAAGATTGGTCACTGGTACTTTATGTAGTCTATTTGGTGTGATCATGTTTCCCTAAATGTTCTTGGTGCTTATGGACATTCATCAATGCCTGCATATTGCAGAGTTAGGTATTTATTCCAGTCTTCACAATCTGGAATAAACACAGGCTTGTTTGTACCTATTCATCATTGAGAGGGTCTTCCATGAATTCAAGGGAGATTAAGTGTTGTGACCTAAGTCTGCAGTTATTTCAGCACTAGGGAATGTCCTAAGCCTAGGAGTCTGTAATTCTTACAGACTCTTAGATACATAGCCTTGGTGAACTTAGGTAAAATAAGGGAGAATTCCTCAGATTATGAGAACTAGCTTCTCTCACTATCTTCCCTCTCTTTCCCCAGTCAGGAGTCACTATCCATGCTGGGCCACCTGGAGTTCAGGGAGTGGTAATGTGGGCACTCTCATGGCCACCACAACTGGCACTGTACAGGGTCATACCTGAAGCCATGCAAATCCACATAATACTGGAGCTTACCCTGAAATAGCCTAATAAATCTGGAAAACTAAACTCGGACCCACTCTGATGTAAATAATTGGTGATTTATTCGCACCTGTGCAGGGGGCCATTGTCCTAAGACAAGCAGCCCTGAAGTGCAGAGTTTTTTGTCTTTTAAACCTTTTTCTGTGTACAAGGGACATTGCCATTGGCAGGGCACTGTCGGCAGGGTTGCAGTTTGGGTTTACAGTTTAGGTATCAATGGTTTCAGCTTGGGTGGCAGTGGTTACGGTAGCAACAGTTACAGTTCAGATAGCAAAAGTTACAGTTTGAGTAGCAGTGGTTACAGTTTGAGTTCTTGTTCTGAAGTCTGTTCCTGATGACCCTAGGGGGAAGGAAGGGGCCTGGGAATGGGATGAGAAGCATGTTCTCTGCCATCCTGGGGGAGGAGGGCATGTGAATGGGCTGGGTTACAACAACCCAAGGCTCACCACTACTACTTCCTGGTTGCCACTCTTGTTTATTCAAGGCCCAAGACCACTTTTGTCATCAGGTGGCGAATCCTTTTGGAACTGGGTCCATCCCATCAGGACAACAGATTCCCTTTTGGACAAGCATGGATCTAAAAATTCCATCCAGGAGCAAAGACCTGGGATTAGGGGCTTTAGGATCCTGCCTGGTACTTATTATTTACTATGACTGTGGTACCCAAATCACATGACACACTTCTCTGTTCTCTTTCCTCTCCTTTCCCAAAACAGGAGTCATTCCTGAATCTGCTTTGCCCAGAGTTGACACAGGCACTTCCTTAGCCACCACAGCTGTGGTTTCACTGGATTGCACCCCAAGTCCACTGCCTCCAAAACCAAAGCAGCAACTTTGGTTGCCTAGAACTTACACTAGGACTGCAGTCCTTGTGGGCTGCCTCCCACTCAAATTATTTTTGGCCTTAGGCCATTTTAGACAGCTCATTGTGAAGCCAGCTGGAACTTCAGTTCCTCCAGTTAGGGTGGGGAAATCTCCTCTGCCCAGGGCTGGTCTGAATGCTTCCTCTGAGACAACTGGCAGAATTCTGCCCTGGATTCTTCCACTGTGACAGGGCAGTATTGAGTTCTAATGTAAAGTTCCATACTCACTTTGCTTTCCCTTTCCCAAGCACAAGTTCTTTCTCCATGTTCCACTGTCTTGGGTTGGCCTTTTCCATGCCCCTCTGAACATACTTGATATTATATTCAAACCAGGTATTGTGATTGCTTTTCTGGTTCTTAGGAAGGTGCTTTTTTGCATGGATATACAATTTGGTATATTTCTTACAGGTGGACAATGACTGGAGAGTTCTAGTAGTCCATCCTGCTCCACCTCTTCTGACCTCTTCTCTTCTTAATCCATCTTATGTCACCTCTAGCCACCACTCTTTTATCCCCCTTGTATACCACACTTATTTTTCCCCTTTATGTTTTACTCAGCTATTAAATGCAGTAGAACCTCTAAAAGTCTGACCACCCAAGGGACTGTAACAAACTGGCCAATATGGAGATAGTCAACATAAGGAACTAGGCCTTAGTACATGTGGTGTGTGTCCATTCTATGAAAATTAGGTCAATTTAAGGAGGTGGTCAATGTAGGGATTTGGTCAACTATCAAGGTTTTACTGTATCTGGAACACCACAAGCAATAAGTATCTTGTAAGTTTACATTTCACACACAAGGCCAAGAGCTCCCTGAGGACAAGGAATGTCTTGCTCATCTTTGTAGCTCCCACAACATCTGGCATAGTACCTGTCTGTACTCCAAAGGAATACATATGTGAAAAGGTGGGTTTTTATCACAAACTCCTCAAGCCCTAAAATAGAAATAGGCTTTGTTCCAATGACCATTTTGTTCTAACAGCCTCTAATTTCCACTCCTCATGCCTGCTTAGGGCCAAAACTAATGGGTGAGGATGGAAATACCAGCACCTTCAACACCTCCTACACCAACTTCTTCCTGGTGGGTTTCCCTGGATTGCAAGAATGGCGACTCCTCCTGGTCCTTCCTCTTATCTTCTTCTATGTGACCATCATCTCTGCCAATGCCCTGATCATCCACATAGTGGTTGCCCAGCGAAACTTGCATCAGCCCATGTATGTGCTCATTGCTCTCCTCCTGGCTGTCAATATCTGTGCTGCTACAACTGTGATACCTAAAATGCTAGAGGGCTTTGTACATTATTTTAACCCCATATCACTGCATGGTTGCCTGACCCAGATGTTCTTCATCTACTTCACCCTTCTTTTGGACTACAACCTCCTTCTGGCCATGGCCCTGGACCGCTACATGGCCATCTGCCACCCACTCCACTATACTAACCTAATGACCTCCCGTCTGCTGGGCCTCCTGGCCCTTCTTGTCCTGACACGAAGCCTGGGAGTGTCAGTGCCCTTGGTGGTGCTAACTGCACAAGCTCAATTCTGCCGAACAGGAGTGATTAGACATTTTGCTTGTGAGTACATTGCACTACTAAGCATAGCTTGTGGTGACCTGACTTTCAACAACTGGTTGGGGCTGGTTATGCGATTGGTCACTGTGACCTTTGATCTAACCGTGCTAGGAACTTCCTACACCCGCATCATTTATGCTGCCTTCCACATCTCTTCAGGGGGAGCGCGAGCCAAGGCCTTGCATACATGTGGCTCCCACTTGTTAGTCATCCTCACCATCTACCTCTCTGGTCTTTCCACTTCCATTGTCTTCCGTGTAGCTAGGAATGTTTCTCAGGATGTCCAGAATCTTCTCAGTGCCATATACTTGCTGCTCCCAGGAGCCTTGAATCCTGTCATTTATGGGGTAAGGACTAAGGAGATCCGGCAACATGTAGAAAAGATGCTCTGTGGAAAAGAATCAGCCCAGAAGATTAGAGACAAACCAAACAGGTTGCAGAACATGAGAGTGGAAAGAAAACTGCCAGGGTAAGAGAACTTTATCAACATGGGAAGTTGGGGATGTGATCTGTAGGAACAAGAGATAAGCAGGCAGTACGTAGGGGACAGGCCAGAATTTCCTGAGCAGACTATAGGCTCAGCAGCAGGCCCATTCTTGGTCAATTTTTGCTTGTTGAATTCTTAGAATGTTCTGTTTCACTTCAATAATAAAATTGCTTTCAACTATTTATTCTTAGTTTATTTTCTCTGTTCTCTTTGCCTCAACTCCTGTGGAAGCCTCAATTTATGTTTGGATGTATGGAGCTTCACTAGGAAGGTCCTCCTAGTGAAGGAGGTCTTGCATAGGTCCTCCCAGTCTGATAGATATCAAGACTAGGTCTTCTCCTGGGTCTCAGTACGATCCAAAGACTAAACTAGGCCCTATTCTGGGGAACCCAAACCGAGCAAAATACACAGGGTAGATCCTCAGGTTTTCATGTTAATCTCAGGTATACAGATGAGGTTTCTTCCCTAGTGCACAAGTCTGACCCACAGACCAGACTAGGCCCTGATCTGGGACCTGGACCCAAATCTGAACCAAACCCATAGGTCAGACCATTCTTCCCATGGCAGCCAGTGTGATCTATCTAGAAAAAGACTTCCACAGCTCTCTATCATTTGTAGAAAGGAATGTCTTTCAGGGTTGTCCCAGAATGAGGCTGTGGTGCATGCACACATAACCATCTGTAAACCAAGTCTGAATTTTCTCTTCCAACTTCCCATAAGCCATGGTTTCAGTCTGGCAGAGAGAAGGCAATATCACAGGAGTGCAGACTATAGGTTTGTTTTTCATTTTTTGAGACAGAGTCTCACTATATCGCCCCTGGTAGAGCACCATAGCATCACAGCTCACAGAACCTCAAACTCTTGGGCTTAAGCAATTCTCTTGCCTCAGACTCCAGAATAGCTAGGACTACAGGTGCCCCCCCACAATGCCAGGCTATTTTTTTTTTTTTTGGCAGTTGTTATTGTTGTATAGCTGGCCCGGGCCAGATTTGAACCCACCATCCTCAGTGTACATGGCTGGCATTGTAACCACTGTGCTACAGGTGTTGAGCCCAGACTATGGGCTTTTGGCCACTTTTACATGTAACTTACATGTGCTTTCAAGGCCTGCTTGAGCCTGATCCTTATATAATATCACTTCCATTTGATGATGGAATGTTGGTATACATGTTCAACTTCATGGCATGGTCAGAAAACAGCTTGTTCCTGATGGGTAGCTCAAGTCACATGGTAATTTGGTGGCCCCTGGTTAAGTGTTCAGGTTCTGCTAAGGCTCAAATAGCAAGCCAAAAGCTGTTTCTCCAAAAGAGAGTAGTTATTTGCAAAGGATAACAGGGCTTTGCTCCAAAATCCTAAGGGCCTATGCTGTGATTCACAGATAGGTGCCTGTCCAAGGCTCCAAAGGACATCTCTGACACTGACACTTCAAGCACCATTGGATCTGATAGATCACGCAGCCCAAGTAGCAGAAGACCTTGAATGGCAGCTAGACCTGGACTTCTCTCGTTCTAGGTTCCACTTACAACCAGCAACTTTTTATGTCACATAGTAAATAAGTTGGAGCAATACACCCAAATGTGCTACTACAAATGAAACCTAAATTCAACAGCATTATTGGCACATAATTGCTAAAGATAAGGTGGGAATGGTTACAATGATTTTTTGCCTCCAAAATCCATAGAAGTGGGTGGTGCCTGTGGCTCAGTGGGTAGGACGCCAGCCACATACACTGAGGGTGGCAGTTTGAACCCAGCCCTGGCCAAACTGCAACAACAAAAAAATAGCCGGGCGTTGTGGAGGGCATCTGTAGTACTAGCTACTTGGGAGGCTGAGGCAAGAGAATTGCCTAAACCCAAGAGCTGGAGGTTGCTGTGAGCTGTGACACCACAGCACTCTACCAAGGGTGACAAAATGAGACTGTCTCTAAGAAAAAAAAAAAAAATCCAAACAGGCCTACTAGGCATTCTGTCACTTTCTTGGTTATAGGAGGGGCCAGATGCAGCAATCCTTCACCTTAAAAAGGATATCTGAAAAAGCCTCACACCACTAAATGCCTAGAAAGTTCAATGATGTAAAAGCCCCTGGATTTTACTATTTATTTCCCACCCTCTGGCATGCAAATGTCTTACCAATAAATCTAGAATAGTTGCTACTGCTTGCTCACAAGGTCTAGTCAATATAATGTCATCAAAGTATTGGACCAGTGTAATGTCTTGTGAAACGGAAAGTTGATCAAAGTCCTGTGGTCTAATGAATGGCTCTAATACAAAGAAAAGATAAATATTCAAGTTGATGGATTTGATCTTTACAAATTATTTGATTGCATTAAATAATCACGTGTACCCTGAAACTATGTACATCTATTATGCATCAATAAAATTTTTTTTTAATCTTGTGAACTAAACGATGATGTAGGGCTGAAAAGTTGATAAACCCCTGAGGCAGGACAGTGAAGGCATTTTGCTGGCCTTACTGGCTAAAAGCAAACTGCTGCTGCTGGTGGTCTTTACTAAAGGGTACGCAGAAAAAAAGATTTACCAGGTCAATAGCTGCACGTCAGATACCAGGTGACATGCTCAAGCAATCAAACTGCATCTGGATGGAGTCACCACATAATTAAGCTTGTAATAATTCATTGTTAGTCTCCAAGAATCATCTGTTTTCTGCACAGGTTAAATAGGTGAGTCGAATGGAGATGGGTGGGAATTATCTTTCCTGCCTACCTCAAGTCCTTGATTGTGGCACTAATTTCTGCCATCCTTCCAGGAATGCAATTCACTTTGGTTTACCATTTTCCTAAGTAAAAGCAGATTTAGTAGTTCCTCATTGGCCTTTTCCACTATAGTAGCCCTTACCCTTCAGGTCAAAGAACCAGTGTGGAGATTCTGTCAATTGCCAAGTATGTCTATTCCAAATATGAATTCCCAGACTGTAAAAATATCCACAGGATGACTTTGGGAACCCACTGTGAGATAGAACAAAGCTAAAAATCCATTGATCACCTGATTGCCCTAAGTTCCTACTCTGAATGATGAATCACAGTGATATTTCTGGAATTAGTGTCAGTCATGCAGGGGTGTCCAACCTGTGGCCCATGGGTTGCACACAGATTATTTGAGGACTGTTTTGCTTACCTGTGGTATCAGATATCATGAAAAGTATGCATGGGCCATTTGTTTTCCTCAACAACTTTGTGTATTTAATGTGTGGCCTAAGACAATTCTTATTCTTCCAATGGGCAGCAGAGAAAAAGCTTGACACCTCTGGTAGAGCCAGTGCCCAGTAACCCCCCATAGTTACCTCATGCTACCCAATTTTCAACAACAAAAAAATCACAAAGCATACAAAAAGGAAAACATGGCCCATTCAAATGAGTAAGAAAAACTGACAGAAACTATCCCTGAGGAAGCCAAGACACTGGACTTACTAGAACTCAACCTGTGGGTCATGACCACTTTGTAACAATGAAAATACATCCTGCATATCAGATATTTACATTATGATTCATAACAGTAGCAAAACTAGTTATGAAGTAGCAACGAAAATAATTTTATGGATGGGGGTCACCACAACATAAGGAACTATAGTAAAGGGTCATGGCATTAGGAAGCATTAGGAAGATTGAGAACCACTGTTAATTAGACAAAGACATTAAAACAATCATCTTAAATATATTTAGAGAGCTAAAGGAAAACATGAACAAATAAGTAAAGGCAATCAAGAAAAAAAATCACTAACAAAATCAGAATAGCAAAGAAATAAAATTATTAAAAAGAATCAAATTCTAGAGTTTAATAACTGAAATGAAAAACTTACTAGAAGAGCTCAACAGATTTGAGAAGAAAAAGAGATCAGCAAATGTGAAGATAGCACGTTTGAAATTATCAAGTCTAAGGTGCAGAAAGAAAAATAAAGTGGACTTGGGGAGGTGCCTGTAGCTCAGTGGGTAGGGCACCAGCCACATACACCAAGGTTGGCAGGTTAAAACCTGGCCCAGGCCAGCTAAAACAACGACAACTGCAACAACAACAACAAAAATAGCTGGGCATTGTGGTGGATGCCTGTAGTCCTAGCTACTTGGGCGGCTGAGGCAAGAGAATCGATTAGGCCCAAGAATTTGAGGTTTCTGTGAGTCATAACGCCACAGCACTCTACTGAGGGCAACGGCTTGAGATTCTGTCTCAAAAAAAAAAAAAAAGAAAAGAAAATGGACAAAGCCTAGAAGACCTGTGGGACACCATCAAGTGGATGCACCATGTAAGTCTCAAAAGAAGAAAAGGGGCAAAAAGGTCTAAAGAAATAATGGCCAAATTTTTCCCAGATTTAAGGAAAGCCATGAATCTACATATCCAATAAGCCCATAAAGTAGGAGAAACTCAAGAGACCCATGCCAAAACATTGTAATAAAACTATTACAAGAGCCATTACATTACCTAATAGGCTCAATGTAAGAGCACACCTCCAGGGTGAAGGGGTCAACTACAACTGTGGGATAAAACCCCACATACTGTGTGCTCACTTTAAACTCCAGAAGCAGGTGGACAGTACTTCTGTGGAATGCAACTCTGTCAAAGATCCAGTAGCCTTGGTCAACATAGTACAGGGCCTGAAGGTTTGGGCCTAAAAACCCATCTTCAGTGACTCTGGCTATGTGGCTGTTAAGCCTGCGAGGAAAGGGTTAAAAGCCTTCCTGCAGAGACACAGCCTAGAGGTTGATGGGCATGGATAGCTGCAAGCATCGCCTCCAGGTTGCCTAGAGACAGAAGCCATAAACCTGCTTTCTGTAATACAATGAGTGCATAGTAAAACTCCAATACGTTCCTTTTGGAAAGATATCTGGAGAACACTCAGAGAACTAAAAATAGACCTGCCATTTGACCCTGCAATTCCTTTGCTGGGTATATTCCCAGATGACAAAAAATCACATTACAACAAAGACATTTGTATCAGAATGTTTATTGCAGCCCAATTCATAATCACCAGGTCATAGAAGAAGCCCAAGTGCCCATCGGTCCACGAATGGATCAACAAACCGTGGTATATATACACCATGGAATACTATGCAGCCATTAAGAAAGATGGAGACTTTACATTCTTCATATTCACATGGATGGAACTGGAGAATGTTCTTCTGAGCAAAGTATCACGAGAATGGAGGAAAAAGTATCCAATGTACACACCCCTATTATGAGATGTCGTCTCCCTCCGCCCGCGAAGGGAGAGACACCGAGGAGAACTTCCAGAGACACCTTTATTATTATTCTTCTTCCTTCTCATTCATCCCTCTTCTACTTCCCTCTTCTATTTCACAGGGCGGACGCCCATCTATATATC
>CAUYTI010113737.1:0-13341 GCA_963575145.1 Galago senegalensis
CCATGGCATTACAGCTCACAGCAACCTCCAACTCCTGGGCTCAAGCGAGTCTCTTGCCTCCACCTCCCAAGTAGCTGGGACCACAGGTGCCCGCCACAACGCCCGGCTATTTTTTGGTTGCAGCCGTCATTGTTGTTTGGCGAGTCTGGGCTGGGGATTCGAACCCGCCACCTTAGGTGTATGTGGCTGGCGCCTTAGCCGGTTGAGCTATAGGCGCCAAGCCAAAAATAAATGTTATTGATGTATAACTTACACGTGATAAAAGCATCCATTTTAAGTGCACAATTAGTTTGATAAATGTATACACCCCTGTAAACACAAACAAGATACAGAACATTTCCCTATACCCAAAGTTTCCCAGTGCCCACTGGCCGCCAGTGCCACTCACTTCAGACCTTGAACAACCACTGAGCTCCTTTACGTCAGTACAGATTAGTTTGCATTTTCTAGGATTTCCTATAAATTGAATCCTAATGTACATATTCATTAGTGCCTGAGTTCTTTTGCTCAGAATAATGTTTTTCGGAATCACTCTGTTGTGCGTATCAGTGATTGGGTTTGTTTTCAATTGCTGAATTGATTTGCATCACATGGCTATGCCATAGTTTGTTTTTCCCTTTTCCTGTTGGTGGAAATCTTGTTGTTTCTACTTTTTGGCTATTATAAATAAAACTGCCATGAACATTTGTATCCTAATCTTTTAGGATACCAGTCTTTTCCCTTTTAAACACCTAAGTATTTAAATTGCTGAGTTGTGTGTTCTGTTTAACTGTATAAGAAACTGCCAAACTGTTTTCCCAAGTTGTATCATTTTATATTCTCACCAGCCATGTATGAAAATACCAGTTGTTCCCTATCCTGTCCAACATTTGATTTTGCCAGTCTTTAATTTTAACTATTGTAGTGTGCATAATATCTCATTAGAGTTTTAATTTGCATTTGCCTGATGAATAATAACATCTTTCCATGTACTTATCGGCCATTCATAGATCCTCCTTTGTGAAATGTCTGTTCAAATATTTTGCTCATTTTTAAATTGAATTGTCTTCTTATTATGGAGTAGTAAGAACTAAATTACATATTATACATGTATTTTTTTTTAGATATAAATATCGAAAACATTTTCTTCCAGTTTATTATCTGCCCATTTTTTTTATTGATGGTGTTCTTTGAAGAGCAGAAATTATCTATTTTGATGAAATCTAATTTATCAATTTTTGGCTTGGGCCCAGGATTATTTTTACTTTGGTCATTTGTGTAATTGAAAGAATTTCTCCATTTCCTGTAAAGTGTCAAGTCCATCATTTGTCACGATGTTCTTTTATCATCCTTTTAACATCTGTAGGATTTGCAGTAATATCTTTTCAATCATAAAGAACATTGATGAGTTATGTCTTCTTTCTCTCTTTCAGTCTAGCTTGTCAATTTTATCAGTCTCCTAAAGAGCTATAATTTATTTCTATTACTTTTTCTATTACTTTGTATTTTATTCATTTCTGCTCTTACATATTATTCGTTTTCCTTCAGTTATTTTAGGTTTACTATCCTTGTCTTTTGCTGACTTCATAAAAATAGAAGCTTAAATCTTTGATTTTAGATGTTTCAGCTTTTTATTTTTTATTTTATTTTTTCATGTTTCACAACTTTAATAGAATATTCTAACTATCCAGTACAAATTGAGAACACCGTATTCAGTTACAAATGTGTTACAATGTTTCAGCTTTTTAAATAAAAATGTGAAAAGGTATGAATTTCCTCTCTAAAAATGTTAATGCCCCAGAGTACCCATTATACAGTTTGATGCATTTTATTTTCGTTACTTTAAAAATATTTTTATAATTTTCCATGTGATTAAAAATATTTTTATAATTTTCCATGTGATATCTGCTTTGAACCACAAGTAATTTGGAAGTGTATTAATTTCCAAATACATGGAGATTTTTAAAAATATGTATCAATCTTTCTTTCCTTTCCTCCTCATCTACCTTCTCTTGTTACTGGTTTTTGGTTTCTCTGTGATCAGGAAATACTCTGTATGATTTCAGTTATTTTAAAATCTATTGAGACTTGTTTTGTGGACCAGCACAGGCCCAGCCTATTCTGGTGACTGTTCCATCCATATACATTTGAAAAGAATGTACAATTGTCCATATGTCAAGTTTAGCTTATAGTATTGGTTAAGTCTTCTATATCTCAGATTATTGATGTTTGTGTCTATTTATTCTATAAAATTGAGAGGAGAGTGTTGAAGTTGCAAACTATAATCATGCGTTTGTCTTATGAATTTGTCTATTTCTCCTTTTAATTAGCTTAGTTTTTGCATCACACAAAGTTCTGTAATTAAGTGCACACACATGTAGGACTGTTGTGTTTTTCTATTTTAGCTCTGGTACTAGTTGGTGTCCTAAAGTCTACTTTGAAGTTAATACATGATTATAGTATGTATGAACATTTTCCCATCTTTTTCCTGTGTCTTTATATTTAAGTGTGTTTTCTTTAGATAGCACATGGCTAAGCCTTGCTTTTAAGACACTGATAGTATCTGCATTTCAATGAGAGTGTTCAGATCATTTACATTTAATGTAATTATTGATACAGTTGGCTTTCAATCTACTATCTTCCTATTTGTTTTCTACATGTCTCTTTTTTCTTATTTCTTGCTATCCTTTGGATTTATTATTTTTTATTTTTGTATTTTGTTTTCCCTACTCACTTCATGTAGGATGTTGGAATCTTATAAAAAAATTTCTATTTCTCCTTCTCATTTTTCCATGTTATCATTATCATACTTTCTCTAGCTGCATACAATATAGAATTTACACATTAATTGAATTTATTTTTGCTATAAGCTGTCAAAAATATAAAAAGAGAAAAAATATTTTTGAAGACATTTATAAATAAAGAAAAAGTCTTTTAAATTTACTCACATATTTACCATTTCTGCACTTTCATTCTTTTGTGTTAATCCAAATTTTCCTCTGGTATCATTTTCCTACGACCTGATACTATTATCATTACTTGTATGCTGCTTATGATGAATTATGTCAGGTTTTATCATTTTTGAAAAACAGTTTAATTAAACATAGATTTCTATGTTGACAGATTTGGTTTTTCTTTTAGCAATTTAAGAGCTTTGTTCTATTGTCTTTTTGCTAGTGGCTACTGAGACTTTATCATTAGTTTTCAGTAGTTTGATTATGATGTGCCTGGATGTGTTTTACTCACATTTAATCTTCTTAGGATTCACTGTGCTTCTTATACTTGTGGTTTATAGTTTTAATGAATTTTGGAACATTTTAGTCATTATTTTTCTGATTTTTTTTTTTTTTTCTGCTTGCCTCCACCATTTTCTGGGACTCCATATACATATTGGTTCAAATGCTTTGCATTGTCTGTTCCATTGTTTCTGTCAATTCTGGTTCCATTTTATTTGGTTGTTCTGCTTATGGTTTATAGTTTCCTGTTTCTTACTGTATCTATTAATTTTTCAATGGATGCTGGGCATTTTACAATTAACATTGTTCACTGGTGTATGTTTTTTTGTTTAAAACATGTTAGATGGGGGGCGGCACCTCTGGCTCAAAGGAGTAGGATGCCAGCCCCATGTGCTGGAGGTGGTGGGTTCAAACCCAGACCCAGCCCCAAATTGAAATAAACAAACAAACATAACCCCCCCCTCAAAAAAAAAAACATGCTAGATGTTCTCATAGGCTGAGGCACTTACAGATCAGCTTGTACCTTTTGAGGCTTGTTTTTAAGCTCTGTTAGGGGAAGATCAGCTCTAGTACCATTTGGCACAATTTTTCTGAGATTTATTTTTACTGAATACTCTGGATGTCCAGTAAGAGCTTTCCAATCTGCTGGCTAGAATTTGAAAATTTCCCACCTGTGGGATATCTGAAAATTGTTCAGCTTACAGGACTTTGGGTATTTCTTTGCCAGGTCTTGAGCCATTTCACCTCATGCTTTTGTGATTTAGTAGTCATCAGAAGACTCAAAGGGAGACCTATGTAGGTTTCTGGAGCTTTTCTTTGCCAAAGCTGCCTCTTCTCGGTTGACTGTTTTAAAAATTCTAGTATCTTATCCTCCATGACCTTTAATTTTCTATTTTTTTTTTTTTAACTCAGCAAGACTGTCGTGGTCACCTTAGGTTCTCTTTCTCTTCACTGGTCCCTGTGATCCAGAAAGTACCTCCCAGGTAGAAAGCCAAGAATAGTAACAAGGACCCCATTCTGTTTTCCTTCTTTTGGGGACCAAGCTCCCCTATTCACTTCCAAGTGTCTGAAAACATTTGCTTTATATATTTTCTTCTGTTTTCTGTTTGTTGGTTTTATTTGTTTTCAATGGAAGGAGGGTAAAGTTTTAGTAACTCCAGTATGTCTGAAGGCAGAACTCCAGTAACTTTTTTTTTACATGCTCTAAAAATGAGGAATTCTCCCAAGATGTTTGTCAAGCAAGTAAGAGATGGAATACATTTGCCTTTGTTGATTGGCTTCTGTGTCTCTTAAATAAAACACAGTATACATATTATGTTTATACTATTTGAATACAAATATAAAATTATATTATGTATTAGAAAACATAGATATAAATATATGAGCACAACTTACATTTACAGTTAATGACTGTATACCTTTCTTTTGTTTTTCATTTTGCATTATGTACATTTTTATTCTCTAACAATAAATAAATACACAAGTAAATAAAATAAATTATCTGATCACTGTTCTCTGTATACATTCAGAAGTACAAAAGCGATCTTTATAAATTTCAGCTTTTAAAAATATACCTATAGGCATTTGAGTTATTTGCATTTTGTTAGATGATAATTTTGAAGATTTTATTTTTAGTACCCTTGAATTATATTGCTGTAAGATGGGTGGTTGATTGCTTTGTTTCTACAATTTGGCTTAAATTTTTTTGGGGGGGCTAAAGATTACATTTAAAGAAGTTCAAGTATGATGAGAATGCTCAACCACTACAGTTATAATTAGCATAGAACGATCTTTTACATATTTTTGGTTGTTTTGTTTTACTTTTTATGTTGAAATCAGGCTACTAATAGGTCTGAGGAGTATGTCTTAGTTTTAAAAGATAGCAAACAGCTAAAACCAAAACATTTTCTAAAATAGTTGCCTCTAACTGGAAATAACGTGCATGTGTACGTTCATATATGTTAAATGGCTAAGCAAATATCAGGTGTATTCTTATTATTGCTAAGTTTCAAGTCTCAATTTTATACTTTGTCTCTTTATGGAATAATAGATTATGACATAGTTCTCCAGGAATACCTATAAACTTTTTTCCTGAGTGGCATTAAGCTTTGCATAATTATCATTTTTTTTAAGATTTTAAGAACAAAGTCTTTTATTCAAATATATAATGTGATGTGGAATGTGAGTGTCTCTTCTCATACCCAGTTTCATTGGAGTATTTCCTCTCTTCCTTAGAGATAAAATTCTTCTGCAGAAGTCATCTGCAGAACACATGTACTCTTAAAGAATCAATAGGATAGTCTGGCACTATATTTAAAAAAGAACAAAAGGAAGGAAGGAAGAAAACTGTCAGTGATTGCCTGATTAGGGATTGGAGATTAGGTTTAAGCAAGTAAAGATTAGTGCAGTTCAGGTGTGGGGGCTCATGCCTGGAATCCTCACACTTTGGAAGGCCAAGGTGGAATGGTCGCTTGAGGCTGGAAGTTCGAGACCAGCCTAAGCAAGAGTGAGATCTCATCTTTACAAAGAATAGAAAAATTAGCCACATATGGTGGTGTGTGCCTGTAGTCCTAGCTACTTGGGAGGCCAAGGCATGAGGATCACTGGAGCCCAGGAGTCTGAGGTTGCAGGGAGGTGTGAGCTATAATAAGGCCACTGTACTCTAGCCTGGGTGACAAAACGAGAACATGTCTCAAAAAATATATATAATAAATAAAAAGCACTGTATAAATGTTATGGTTTACTAAGTCTAAATAGTGAACTGGCTAAACTTCAGTGCATTTTAAAAACTCTTCTTTATAAACTCCAGGTTTCAAAATACAGTCTCTGTTTTCTTAAAAGGCATGTTTTTTCTGTATAATTGCTTAATTAAGAGCATTCCCCCCCCCCCCCGTATTCCTTCTTTGCTATCTATACACTAAAGTTGATGACCACTAAGAAGTGTAATTACTAGCTGCAAGCACAAAATGGTTGGGAGAGTGTTTATTTTGAGAGACTCTGTCTTTCTGGAATGCAATTTCTACTTTTTTCTAGTAGGTTCCACTTCATTTTCTTCTGGGTACAGTGATTCTTCTGTGTTTGTAGCTAAGACTTGGACTGGATTAGTAGAATGTTAAGAGTTATTTAAATCTAATGTTATTTATTTATGTAAGCATTACTAAAATAACACTAAAACATTGACATAAACACTAAGAGTACATTTTACATAACATGGACAACAAACTGGGTGATCTATTTAAGTTTTATAATTAGGGCTTCTTTAAGAACATTTCAATAGTCAATATGTTGATATTTAAAAATAGTTATCAGGATCGATTTTCACCCTTCTATGCAATCTAAGGATGATATTCTTTTGGAAGCTTTAAAAACCCACTATGTTTTCTCATTTGTTGCCAAGTATAAGCAAGATGATCTTTGGTGGTTCCCCAATCTGATTTTTTTTTTTAAATATTAACATTGTAACAGAATTTTTTACCCCAAAGATTATTCATTGTAAATGATGCTTTTACATTAGCTCATTACAGGGTAAAGGGCAATCATAGGTCCTGGCATAACATCACAGGAAAAGAAATTTTTGGTTAATGATGGGGAAAACTTGTGTATATTATGTACAAGTATGTGTGCGTTGTATAAATACACACATCCTAAAGATTAGCTTACATTATAATTGGCGTGGTGATATTTGTGATATACTATGTACTAGTTTCTACCTGTATCTTTGCTTCTATATATCTATATCAATAGCAGGAAATGTAAGCTATTTTTTCCCTTCTGATATAGCCTCAGTTTGAAATTGAAAATACTTATTGGTAATAAATTACAGATACCTCTTTTATAGCAATAGAAGTGAACTGCAAGTTTCTACAGAATCCCAAGACCCATGCCACTACCAATTATATGCCCCTCGATTCTTAAAGTTTGAAAGAAGTTTCATTGTCTCCACTTCACAGAAAGAATTAGGTTTGGTAGAATATAGCACCCATACATTATCGCCACAGGTTTCTGTAATTTTTCTTTGCCTTTTGCTAAATGTTTTACATATTTTAATTTCATGGTATTATTTTATCCTAATAGGTAACAGAAGAGAAATCTACTCACAGCCAATCAACATGACACAAATGGAAAAGATTTTCTCCGAATTGGTGTTAGGAGACACATTCCCGAATCCTACGCTGGTTAAGCTGCTGAAGGTGAAATAAAGTGCGGTGACGTATTTGTCTTTAATGGATGGTCCAGAGCTGGAGTCACTATCATTGTACCGTTTCCCAATTTGCTGTCCTAAGGAATCCAACCATCCGATCTTGTCAGTCAGATAAGGCCTTTCCACGTTCCCAATCGCATACCAAATGCAAGCCAGCCAGTGAGCAATCAGGGCAAAAATGCACATTAAGAGCATTAGAACAGCAGCGCCGTATTCTGAATACCGATCCAGTTTTCTGGCCACTCGCACAAGACGAAGAAGCCGGGCCGTCTTCAGAAGACCAATTAAGGTTGTTGTCTGGAGAAATAAATGTGCATGGTCAGAAACTATGGGTAAGCAGCTCAAAGTATGTTCATGTGAAGCAAAGTAGGCAGAATCAGGTTCAAACAATATGGCAGCATTGAGGATAACTATGTTTGAATTAAGTATTGAGATTAGTCCTTTATTTTATTATTTTATTTTATTTTATTTTATTTTATTTTAGATAGAGCCTCAAGCTGTCCCCCTGGGTAGAGTGCTATAGCATCACAGCTCACAGCAACCTCCAACTCCTGGGCTCAAGCGAGTTTCCTGCCTCCACCTCCCAAGTAGCTGGAACCACAGGCACCCGTCACAACGCCTGGCTATTTTTTTGGTTGAAGCCGTGGTTGTTTGGCCGGAGGGACTGGATTCCAACCGGCCACCTTAGGTGTATATGGCTAGCACCTTAGCCACTTGAGCCACAGGCACCAAGCCTAGCCCTGTTTTTGTTTTTTGTTTTAAATTATGCCTGCTTTGAAAATCACTTTGAATGTACCTAGCATAGTAATTCCTTTTCTAGGCATGCAAGATCCAAGGCATGGAGGAGCTGTCTTGTTTTATGCTCTGACTGCCTTGTTCCTACCTGGTATTCACTGACTCATTCATACACTAACAAACATTTCAAGATGGCACTGTGTGCCTACCGAGAGCTGCACTCTGGTATAGTGTTGAACAAATGGACAAGGTCACTGTTCTAAGAGAGACAGTTATTTAGCAAAGTGTTCTCGCTGATGAAAATAAAATCTGCTCTCCACTTGGGAGAGTTAAATATTTAAAAAACAAACAAAGAATAACGTAATTTCAGAGAGAAAAGTGTGACGATTTGAAACAGAGTAATATCATAGAGAATATTTGGGGGCTGGGGTAGAGACCACTTCAGAAAGGAAGGGCAAGAAAAGGCTCACGAATGAGCTGACATTTGACTTGAGAAAAACCTAAGTGATGAGGCAGAGCCACTCCCGCTCTCTCCTCCTCTAACTGGGGGAAAACTTATTGGATGATTGCAGGCATGAATTAGGCACTATCTTTAAACGGACCTTTTCTTTCTTTCAAAATGTGCTAAATTGATAAACTGTTTCTTGGTGACCCAATGATATTATAATTGCATTTTGCTTTGGGGTATGATGTGTGTAACTAATTGCACGATTATTACTGACCAGGTATCTAATGATAGGATACTTTTATATAATAACAGGATACTTAACTGGTTGTTTGGATTTGAAATCTGATAAGTACAAATTACAAGTTCATTTCTTAAGTTTCCTAAATAATGTCAACCATAAGTACCATATAATTCACAGGGCTTATAATTATTCCATAGTTACATGGTGTTTACCAATCAATTATTGAGTAATTTTATCTGTTCATTGTTGCTCCTTATTTTACAATGTACCTCCAACTGTGTTAAGAACATTTATATCTTAATTGAAGAAATAGCACACGGAATAACTATTACACTGTAAATCTATTCATATTGACGTAATGAAAAAAGAAATATAAAAAACAACTCTTTTCATTAAAATGTTATATAAGTATCCTTTAGTTCCTTTTTTTTTTTTTTTTTGCAGTTTTTGTCCAGGGCTGGGTTTGAACTCACCCCCTCTAGCACATGGGGCCATCGCCTTACTCCTTTGAGCCACAAGCACCGCCCTTAGTTCCTTTTTCTTAATGGCATAGTGATCACAAGGGAAGCAGAGGGTGGGGGGGGCTTTCATTCTGTCCTGGATTCTTCTCTGTAAGTACTGGAACCGTTTGGAAGTGAGAGGAGGAACTTGGGCAGTTGAGATGTGCTTATCCTAACAGGATTTGTTTCTACTCAGTTTGGGATATGCAGAGAGGTGAGACTTCTCTGTTTTCCAAGATGAGTTACTATTTTTTTTTTTTTTGAGTTACTATTTTTCAAACTGCAGTGAAGGAGATAGTGTTTATTCTTCTTCACAGGTTAAAAGTAGTTCTCTTCTCAATGAATAAATGAAGGATTTACTTAGCATTAGTGGTCCTGGGAGAGAAGCAAATTTTCCACTATTTTTATGACCAATGTTTTAGCTTAGCAGCTCTGTGGTAGGACTTTGCAATACACAAATTTGTCTTTGAATCTCACCTGCAAATCAGAGCACCACTTTGAACAAACTATTCATTTACTCTCAAGCTTTCAATTTTTCATCTGTAAATGGTAATTATCATGGGTACCTTACAGGGCTGTAGATAATACCCAATAAAAGGTACTTCTCCATGTTCCTATGTTTACATTTTTGTTTCCATTACTAAGCAGGAAATTTATGCTGTGAGATAGGTTGATAAAGGGCTTTTACAATTTTCCAATACATTACATCCATATCTGGAATCACAAGTTCAGCCCTTTCAACACTGGCCTCACCCCCCCCCCCCCCCGAGAAAACAGCAGGGACTTGGAATGCCAAGAACTGACTGCTCAGACTGTGATAGCAGGAATTGCCTGGGTTCAACGTTTCACCATTTCTACACAGCTCAGTTTCCTGCATTTATTTTTCTTCCTAAGTCTGCTATCTGTTTACTTGTGCTGAGAAATCAGAAATATCTGAGGGTTGTTGTTCAAATCTTGTTTTTGGAACAAACTTTTCTTTTGAATCTCAAAATAAATGAAATATAATGAAAATCTCTAGTTGATTAAATGAAGTGAAAGCCTTCAAAACAAATGTGTTGTTTTTATAATATGTTATAATAATAAGTACTAACGACTGCTGGTTATGAAGATGGAAGAATACAAATGATGTTAGGAAAAGAAAAGCAATGAAATCTGCTGTGCTTGTGGCCGCCCTTTTTGCCCTTCTTCCAAAGAAATCTCTGCTGTTTCTTTTAAGATTCTATCAAAATGAAAATAAAACAGTCCTCCAAGCACATAAATCAATGTAACCTAACACAATAACACACAAGTGACATTTTCTGAAAATAGTTTACCCAATTAACATTATTCTTGCAAAATAATTGCAGAAGTAGAAGAGAGAGAAGGGGCAAGAGGAGGATAAATTACGAGGCAATTGGATCTCCCAGTTGCATCCCAAGGATGAATGGAGATCGACTTCAACAGTCAAAGCCATTCTCTTGTGATTCTGTAACACGTACCCCAGCATAACCACACATGCTAGTTTAGCAATGTAGTAAATGCCTTGACCTTAGTTCTATTCTCACCAAGTTGCTGCTAACACACTTGGGTACTCTTTATTAGCTACAATTGTGTGTAGCATATCTTGTAGATGATGTTCAGGATTGTAATAACTCTTATCTTCTTATCATTTAAATATCTCTTTAAAGACTAAAAGGTCTCTTACTCCAGATTATAGAATAGTGAGAAGTGATTAAACCCAAATCTGAGAGAGAATGCAGAATTTCTCTCTTCCTGATTTGCTAGGACTACTTATCCCCATCATTTAGTTCCATGAGCCATCTGTGTATTACCTGCAAGTGAAAAATGGGACCAAGAAGTAAGTACCTTATAATATTATGTTAACATCAGAATTTGCCTGAGTAGAAGTGCTTTCAGAATGCATGATTATCTCACAGCACATGCAATTTTATGTAATCTCCAGACATATTTTAGGAACCTATCTTTTTGCAATTTTTGAAAATATCACGAATGAAGCTGTCCACAAACTTGATTACAACAATTTTAAAAAACAGTAGAAGTAAAGAATTATCTGTGTTGTATTATTTCCTGAGCTTTTCACTGGTATCAGAAAAGTATTGTATGCTTATTATTACCCTTGATAGGAACTTAAAAAAGCATGAAAGCTTACTAGATGGTAAAGTGTAATTGTCATTACAAAATACAAACATACAATGATAATAAATAATGTATAAAAAGTGGTCAATCATTTTGCAGTAGACTGAAACAAGGAACTTTGTTTTCTAGTCCTGTCCATGAACTATAGCAAAGGGGACACAATGGACTCTAATAAGTTAAGTCCTCACCTCACTAGCACCCAGGCCACTCGTAACTCAACTCATTTATTGTGATTGAATGATATTTCCAATTCTTTTTGTCAAAATGTCAAAGTAGAGAATGTCTATTTAAGATTTTATTTTTCATATATCTTGCCAATATTTTTAAATGTAAAATGAGCTTCCTTCCAGAAATTCAATTATTCATATTTCTGACTGGCTGATGAATATCATCCAACTTCAAAACATTAAAAATGTATCTACATCTATAGTTTGTTAAAGTCTAATACCGTCTTACATTGAGGTAGAAGTGGATATCCTTTATGAACTATGTAACTTTTAAACTAAATGTTATTTAAATATATATATATATTCTAAACAATTTAAATTATATAAATATGTTAATTATTAGAATAAGACTCAAGGAGACTGTAATTTTTTTGGTAGCTATTTTACAATTCTCTCTTAATTCCAATGGAATTCTTTAAGGGGGCCTGAAATTAAAATAAGTAGTTTCTTATCAGTAAACAACTCTCTACTCAAAAATGAACTTGTCTACAGTTAAACTGAGAAAGCCTCACTAATAAGGGAACATCTCACGTTCAGATTTTTTTTTTAATTGGAAAAATAATTCTACTTTATTCCTAGTGAAGATTTATAAGAATCTTACATTTCAAATACTTAATTTCAGAGACATACTCTCTACAACCTTCACCTCCAGGTAAGTGATACATGAGGAAAAATAAGTATACGATCTTTGGCCTCATTTTGGAAGTAATAAATCCCATGACTCTACACTCAGGTTTCATGAACAGTCATTTCAGCTAATTCTCTCTGAGCTCTGGTATTTGTATATGTCACTCAATGAATCACTTACCCAGTAGAACTCAATAACACTGCAACAAATTCCTGGTTCTTTGTTCAGTGTGACTCACTCTAATTCAATATTTTTAGGGATACTGATACAATCAGGCAGCTATAATTTGAATGTGTCTAGAAACTGTAGAAATTACTTAGCTTGTCATTTCTTCATTCATACCCAACTTTACAAAGTGTGCCTTTTAAAGAGGAGATTATTTTAAAACCTCACTGTAAAACTCATACCAATATTTAACAACCTTTACTATCAAGGCACTTTTATTTTTACTTCATTTTATAATTAACATTTTATTTTGCTACAATTGGAACTCACTTTATAGTAACATGAAAAACTCATCGTCAAATAATTCTAAATAGTAGTAGGCAAATGTTACAGCAAATAAATGACTATGAATGTTATGTATTTTTAAAATAGGAATTTGACTTTTTCTGAGAATTTTTTTTTTAAATTAAATCACAGTTGTGTACATTAATGCAGTCATGGGGTACAATGTGCTGGTTTTATATACAATCTGAAATATTTTCATCAAACTGGTTAACATAGCCTTCACAGCACCCTTCTGAGAAATATTTTACCCCAAATTTTGCCATATGCCATCTCTTGCAAAATAGTCAATCCCATATAAATGATAAACTTAAGGCAAATTATTATTTTTTTTTTTTTTTTTTTTTAGACAGAGCCACAATCTGTCCCCCTGGGTAGAGTGCTGTGACATTACAGCTCACAGCAACCTCCAACTCCTGGGGCTCAAGTGAGTCTCCTGCCTCAGCCTCCCAAGTAGCTGGGACTACAGGTGCCCGCCACAACGCCCAGCTATTTTTTTTTTT
>CAUYTI010113739.1:0-14682 GCA_963575145.1 Galago senegalensis
ACAGAGCCTCAAGCTGTCCCCCTGGGTAGAGTGCCGTGGCATTACAGCTCACAGCAACCTCCAACTCCTGGGCTCAAGCGAGCCTCCTGCCTCCGCCTCCCAAGTAGCTGGGACCACAGGTGCCCGCCACAACGCCCGGCCATTTTTTGGTTGCAGCTGTCATTGTTGTTTGGCGGGTCCGGGCTGGGGATTTGAACCCGCCACCTTAGCTGTACATGGCTGACGCCTTAGCCGGTTGAGCTATAGGCGCCGAGCCAAGTTTGGGGTTCTTGTAGAGCAAAGGCCTACCCTGGGCCTCTGGGGGCTATCAGTACCCATGGAGGGGGTGCTCTGTAATAAATAAATAGGCCTGGAGGCCATGCACCCTGGGATTTGCCAGGCCCTCTGATGTCCACAGCGTTACCTCTGTATGACTCCATTCAGAGCATGTTACACTACTTGACCCCTTCCATGGGATGTCTTGTGTCACTGAGAAGCCACTCTCATCCCACTCCCTGTTCCACTTGATCCTGCAGGGTGGTCTGTACATTGTCCCATAACTAAGCTTGGTATATACATGTAACCATGCTTCTGTTAGTGCTAACTAGAGTGAATAATTGAGACCTGCTCCCTCCCCCCACGAATCTCTATCTCTCTTTTGCAGCAGAGTCACTGGCTTCAGGAATCCAGGAGACATGCATGGATGTTGTGTTTGAAGCAAACACAGCCTTAAAAAAGAAAATCACTGAAGTGGAGTGAGTGCCTGGCCCCTAAGTGAGCAGTGCTGGGCTGGGGCAGAGTCTCAGCTCCCAAAAGGCAGGGCAGAAGCTCTGTAGGATGCCAGCTGGGGCTCAAGATTTAAAGGAGTCTGGATGTCTATCCAAAAACCTGAGCTGTGAGGATGGGATGTGAGGAATCCCCCCAGAGCTCCTCAGAGACAGCTGCCTGTGGGTAACATTCACACTGTGCACTGATGATGGAATCCAATCATGCAGAATCCCACTGCAACACAAGTCCCGCCCTGGGCTTGAATCCTTGAAGAAAGTGAATTTGACTATATTCAATTATTTAAATAAATTATCTGATTTCTTAAGGAGGTTTGTTGGACACATGTAGAAAGTTAATTCAAGTAACTGATTTTTAAAAGTACAAAAGCCTTTAAGTGGGAGGGGGGAGTGCCGAGGGGAGTGCAAAGAACACAGCTACCATGTTTCACAAAAGCTCATCCCAAATAAGGGGGCAGCTTACACTGTAAATTAATCTCAGGTGGAAATAAAGAAGACAAGCCTCATAGACAGAGCCGTGATGACAGACCTGCAGGGGAAGCAGGTCGAATGGGTTCCTGTGACATTGCTAAGGTTCTTACCTCATCAATAGTCAACCTGAGTAAAGTAATTTGAGCTAATGCTGAGACCAAGGTCAAACACTTTCAAATGATCTCCTGAATAGAACATCAAGATTTACCTTCAATTAATGATCTTTAAGTGGCTTGGTGCCAGTAGCACAATGGTTACTGTGCCAGCCACATACACCCGGGCTGGTGGGCTCGAACCCGGTCTGGGCCAGCTAAAACAACAATGACAACTGCAACAAAAAATAGCTGGGTGCTGTAGCGGGCACCTTTTGGGAGGCTGAGGCAAGAGAATTGCTTAAGCCTGAGAGTTTGAGGTTGATGTGACCTGTGACGTCATGGCAGGCTACTGAGGGCAACATAGTGAGACTCTATCTCAAAAACAAAACAAAAAAATAATAATAATTTTTAAGTAATTAAAAAGATAAAGGAATAACAATCAGCGAGAAAAAGAACTGTGATTCTTTGGTGCATGTCCCTTGCTGCTTTATGTTGCAAGTCTTTTTAAAGAAAGCAACTATGAGGGTGGCACCTGTGGCTCAATGGAGTAGAGTGCTGGCCCCATATGCCAGAGGTGGTGGGTTCAAACCCAGCCCTGGCCAAAAAGTGCAAAAAAAAAGAAAAAGTATGAATTGGCTCGGCACCTATGGCTCAAGTGGCTAAGGCGCCAGCCACATATACCTAAGGTGGTGGGTTCGAATCCAGCCTGGACCCGCCAAACAACAATCCCGGCTGCAACCAAAAAAAAAAAAAAAAAAAAAGCCGGGCATTGTGGCGGGCGCCTGTGGTCCCAGCTACTTGGGAGGCGGAGGCAGGAGACTCACTTGAGGCCAGGAGTTGGAGGTTGCTGTGAGCTGTGATGCCAGAGCACTCTACCCAGGGGGACAGCTTGAGGCTCTGTCTCAAAAAAAAAAAAAAAAAAAAAGAAAGCAACCATGGTAGACAAGGCTACGTGTCTTCCCAGTATCCATTCTCCTTGTTCTTCCTGACAGAACTTTATGTCTGCATACTTTGTCTACCCAATACAATATGTCTATATTAGTACAGTTTCACAATATTATCAGAAAATATGTGATAAGCAGGGATGTCCAACCTGCAGTCCATGGGCTGCATGCAGATTGAGGCCTATTTTATTTATGTGTGGTGTTGGATACTGTGAAAATTATGCATGGACCTTTTTTTGCTTATCAACTTTCATTAGTGTTTATGTTTTAATTGTCAGGCCCAAGACAACTCTTCTTCCAATGCACAAAAGGAAAAAGGAAAGCTTGGACACCCCTAGACAGACAATTCTGTGTCCCCTCAACATCCATTTCCCCTTTCTTCTGAATAAAACTTTGATTTGTTTAGGGTGGCAATGTTTCCAACTGAAGGCCCATCTCCCAGCCTCCACTGTAAGTGGGGATGACCTGTGACCCTGAGCTAGTCAAGAGAAGTGAAGAGAGGCCACTTGGTGCGGCTCTTGGGTATAGCTCCTGGGAAGATATGTGAGAAGGGGCAGAGCCAGTCAGGACATACTTTCTGTCTTGGCCCTTTCTCTCCTTTCTTCCTGGAACACAGAGTTGATGCTGGAGATGGGCAACCATCTTGCCCACACTAGTCCAGGCAAAACAATGACCCAATGGCATCTCCCTTGTGGCCACATAGTGGGTCTGATCTGTCTCTTTCCACACTTGCTACAGGAAGGAGAGAGAAGACCTGGTGGTCAGGGCCACAGATGGTCATAGGCAACTGAATACAGGTCAGGATGACACAGCAAGTACTCACAGTCTGTCGTGTACTCCACCTGGGAGGGCTGCGAGGGTGCACCATCTACAGCATGTGGGGTGGGAGCAGAACTGTCAGCCTGTGCTTTACGGACAAGTGCTGCTAGGGGGTGATCTGGGTCCACCACCTTCAAGGGCTAGAATCAGAGAAGACACATGGCCTTAGCATTTTCTGTACTGTGAATCACACAGAACTCTTCTCTTATGAAAAGGCTCAATTCAACTTTAGATTACAGTGTACGTGCCTTAGATAAACCTTAACACACACATGGGCACATACATACACAGGGGTCATGGCTAGCTATAGCCTGGTGTGCCAGTTGGTTGTCTGTCCCAGAGGAATTAAGTAAGTGCCAGGTTTCAAACTCAGTAATCAACGAAAGAGGAAGTGGGGACAATTGTGATTAGATGACTGATAAAACTGTTATCATCCAATCTCAAGCCAAACTTCAGATTCTGCCTTTCCTTCCTAGAATTTCTAATTTTAGCTTTAGTAGTAAAATCAATCAAGAATCATTCTCTAAGGGACCAGCCATCTGGCATGACTGTTGAAAACCATATCCTTTAGGTCTAAAGGACCTCCTATTTACGTCACAAATGGCAGGGTAAGTGGTGTGAACTAATCACAAGATAATGCTGAGTGATTTCTTTGTAAGTATGAGGGGAACATTAAAAGTAAAAATATTTTCTTAGGCTCAGTGCTCGTAGTATAGTGGTTACGGCACCAGCCACATACATTAAGGGTTGTGGGTTCAAACCCAGCCTGGACCAGCTAATAACTGCAACAAAAATATAGCTGGGCATTGTAGTAGGCACCTATAGTCCCAGCTACTTGGGAGGCTGAGGCATGAAAATCACTTAAGCCCAAGAGTTTGAGGTTGCTGTGAGCTGTGACGTCACAGCACTCTACCAAGGGCAACACACTAAGACTCTCTCTCAAAAAGAAAAAAAAAAACTTCCTTAAAACCTACCTATGAAGATAACAGAGAACTTCAAGCAGTATATTCTGAGCAATTATAAAGTCCAATCCTGTAATAAAATCTATATGAAAAAAACAATTTTTATAGCTGGGCATTGTGGCAGGTGCCTGTAGTCCCAGCTACTTGGGAGACTGAGGCAAGAGAATCGCTTAAGTCCAGGAGTTTGAGGTTGCTGTGAGCTGTGATGCCATAGCACTCTACCAAGGGTGACACAGTGAGACTCTGCCTCAAAAAAAAAAACAGAAAGAAAGATAGAAAAAGAAAAAAAGGTGCTCGCTTCGGCAGCACATATACTAAAATTGGAATGATACAGAGAAGATTAGCATGGCCCCTGCGCAAGGATGACACGCAACTTTGTGAAGCGTTCCATATTTTTCAGAAGTTTCACTGTCGAACTCTGAAGTCAGAAAGTTGCGTTTAAGTTCTAAAGTAATAAATATTCTTTTTTTTTTTTTGAGACAGAGCCTCAAGCTGTCCCCCTGGGTAGAGTGCCGTGGCATTACAGCTCACAACAACCTCCAACTCCAGGGCTCAAGTGAGTCTCCTGTCTCTGCCTCCGCCTCCCAAGTAGCTGGGACCACAGGCTCCCGCCACAAACGCCTGGCTACTTTTTTGATTGGTTGCAGCCGTCACTGTTGTTTGGTGGGTCCGGGCTGGGGATTCGAACCCGCCACCTTAGGTGTACGTGGCTGGCGCCTTAGCCTGTTGAGCTATAGGTGCCGAGCCAGTAATAAATATTCTTAATATGATTTTTATGGATTGTCAAAGATTTATGTATCCTTAATTTCTCTACTAATTTTGAGTTTGTTTTTAAATCTTGAAAGTTTTGATAATTTTGTTTCTGTTTTCAGGGAACCAACACATCATTGAACTATTCCTAGCTCTCTCCTATGTTTACTAATTTCCTATTTTAAGAAGATGTATGCATACCATTATAGAAATGTGTTTATTGAAATAAATGGCTTTATTTTTTCCTTTCAGAAAAAAAAAAGAGAAAGAAAAAAAGAAAAAATAATTTTTAACCCATAACCAGTACTCTACTGGCAGGGCCTGTGGCTCAGTGATTAGGGTGCCGGCCCCATATACCAAGGGTGGCAGGTTCGAACCTGTCCCTGGCCAAACTGCAACAAAAAAAGGCCAGGCGTTGTGGCAAACAACTGTAGCCCCAGCTACTCAGGAGGCTGAGGCAAGAGAATCGCCTAAGCCCAAGAGCCAGAGGTTTCTGTGAGCTGCAATGCCATGGCATTCTACCAAGGGCTAAAAAACAAACAAACAAAAAAAACCCAATACTCTACTAATTCTAAATATCCCAGAAGGTAAGATACTAATAAAGTGAAAAGAATCTGCTTTTGAAATTCATAATACATATACTTAAGACATATAGCAAATCCTTTGCCACCAAGCATGAAACAAAAATGCAATAGGCATCTCAATGATGAAAAAATAAGATAGAGGCTTAATACCCAAGAAACGACAATTTCTCAAAATTAAACCAGTAGAAGTTTTGCCACAGAATAAAGAAAGACAGCTGAGTAAGGAGATAAAGACCTTCATCAACTCCTCGAGGCGGTTGCACTTCTGGGAGGCAAAGAGAGATGGGTGCAGGTAATTTCCATCTTCCTCGTCGTCATCCTCCTCATTGTCAGAGACGACCCCTGACTCTGAAATTACAATCAAGGTCAAAGTTTTGGTGTATGAAGAGAACAAAAGTATAAATAAATTGTGCAAAAACTCAGAGGAAGACAAAGGCAGAGCTCTCTGCATAGTCATTTCTTTGTTTCTTATCCAAAAAAATACCTTGGAATATTCTTTCCCTAGAGTCACCTGAGCCGTTCAGAGAAGTCAAACAGAAAAGAGTATTGACCCTTTGACCAGGAACCTGTCTGCGGGCACTGAAAGCTCAAAACATAAAAAGGGTAAAGACCTTACTGATTTATGAAAAGTAAAATAATAGTAACAAAAATTAAAAAAAAAAACAAACTACAACAAACTTAGAGAAGAGATCGGCAAATAAGATCAATATGGTTTACACAACTGACCTGCAACATTATTATTTCAGTGAAAGAGAACAAAATTGAATGGAAGACTTTTATATAAAAAGACCTGTTGGGTTCAGCACCTGGAGCTCAGCAGTTAGGGCACCAGCCACATACACCAGAGCTGGCGTTCGAACCCAGCTCGGGCCTGCCAAACAACGACAAATACACCCAAAAAACAGCCGGGCACTGTGGCGGGTGCCTGTAGTCCCAGCTACTTGGGAGGCTAAGGCAAGAGAATCACTTTAAGCTCAAGAGTTTGAGGTTGTTGTGAGCTGCAATGCCACAGCACTCTACTGAGGACAATATAGGGAGACTCTGTGTCAAAAAACAAACCAAAAAAACCTGTCAAAATATTATCTTTATTCCATATAGGGATAACTGGCCTTTGTAGTAAAAATTCTAGATAGAGACACTCACAAAAATAAGAGCTTGAGATAGATGATCCAAGTAAAATCTTCATTTTTGTGGACGTGTAAAATTTAACCATATAGCCCTAAACACTATGGTAAACGTATACTGAGAATAATCTAACAAAGCATAAAACTCACTTTTCTCTAAGAAATGTTAAGCAGGCAAAAACGAAAGAAAAAATTTCTAACCTAAATGATTATGTTCTGATACTAACAATATTTAATTACATTTCACATATCTATAAAACATTAATGAAGAATTTAATATGGGCACACCTGCAGGGTTAATTATCACATCTTAGTGGCAGGATTCATAAGCATTCTAGAAATTCTAAAGTCTAGATTTCAACCATGCATCTTGACGAATACACACACTTTCTCCACAACTACTCCTTGCCTGTCATAGCCTCCCTCTACCCAGCACAGGCCTGAAGTCTAAATGGGACAGACACAATTTTACATACTTTTCTTCTCTTCAGTTTTATTTTCTGCTAGCACTGTGTATCGTCCTTCCTTCATAGCTTTCTGGATAAACTTATAGTAGGGGTTGAGGTAGTGATCGAAGCGCAGAAAGTCGAACTGGGAGTTTCGAGCTTGCTTGGCCTTCAGCATTATTTCGAACTGTGCTCCCTGCTTGCACACAAAATTGGCTGTGCGCTCAATGATGGCGTGCATTTTTGCTGTTGGTGGCTAAGAGAAAACACACATTCTTGTCATTGAATTATCCTCTTTTCCATTGGCCACATGATTTTATTAAAACACAGAAATAATATGAGGTGTATCATCAAATTTTTTTTTTTTTTTTTTTGAGACAGAGCCTCAAGCTGTCCCCCTGGGTAGAGTTCCGTTATATCACAGCTCACAGCAGCCTCCAACTCCTGGGCTCAAGCGAGTCTCCTGCCTCAGCCTCCCAAGTAGCTGGGACCACAGGTGCCTGCCACAACACCTGGCTATTTTTTGGTTGCAGCCGTCATTGTTGTTTGGCGGGCTCAGGCTGGATTTGAACCCGCCACCTTAGGTGTATGTGGCTGGCACCTTAGCCACTTGAGCCACAGGAATCAAACCTGTATCATCAGAGATTAAGAGATAAGCGACATGTCAACAAGGCTGAGTGTGGTGGCTCATGCCAATAATCCCAGTACTCTGGGAGGTTGAGGCAGATGGATGGCTTGAGCTCAGGAGATTGAGACCAGCCTGAGCAAGATGGAAACCCCATCTCTAAAAATGGCCAGGTGTTGTGGTGGGCAACTATAGTTACAGCTACTCAGGAGCCGGAGGCAAGAGGATCTCTTGAGCCCAAGAATTTGAGGTTGCTATAAGCTATGATGCCATAGCAGTCTACCAAAAGTGACAAAGTGAGACTTTATCTCAAAAAAAAGAGACATGTCAACAGGAAGAACCCTGTCTGTTCTGACTTGGGCACTGCCCTGTCTGTCTCTGAATCTTACCAGGATTCTGTGGGGAAGGAAATTGAGGCAGGCTATTTCACCTCTGTACAAAACCCACTGGGCAGGCAAATCAGTACCTTCTGATATAACAGGAATCCTTAACCTGTGTTGGGGGTGTAGACAGTCTCTGATGTCATATGCAAACTTTGCATACAAACACTTTTTTTTTGAGGGAGGGGGGACACCTTCAACAGTTCCTAAGGATCTAAGAGTCACTCCTGTTTCTTTCTTTTCCCCTCAGGATTAGTTCTTACAGCTTGGTAGCTCCCTCTTTTTTTTTTTTTTTTTTGAGACAGAGCCTCAAGCTGTCCCCCTGGGTAGAGTGCTGTGGCATCACAGCTCACAAAAACCTCCAACTCCTGGGCTCAAGCGAGTCTCCTGCCTCTGCCTCCCAAGTAGCTGGGACCATAGGCGCCCGCCACAATGCCAGGCTGTTTTTTGGTTGCAGCCATCATTGTTGTTTGGCGGGTCTGGGCTGGATTCGAACCCACCACCTTAGGTGTATATGGCTGGCGCCTTAGCCACTTGAGCCACAGGTGCCAAGCTGATAGCTCCCTCTTAAACTACAGCCCTTTTGAACATCCAAAGAAAACTGAGCACTCAACACCATATCTTTTCTTCTGCACTTAGCTCTCCCCTTACCACCTTCCCTGTTTCTATTCCCCTGTAAGATGAACTGGTGGTTCCAGCTCACAGGCATCCTCAGTTAAGGCAGTGTCCCAAACTGAAGACAACCTGGGTGTGGTCTGGCCATAGTAAGGCAGGCACTCCAGGGAGTTTACTACTAGTATCAGGGCCCTGCCTCTTCTCTTCATATGCAGCTGAAGATGTAGTCCCACCACACACTCAGCGTCTCAGCCCATAGCAGATCTCAGACAAAGCTGGAAGTCACAAGTCTAAAATACTTTTAATATCAACAAAGAGATGAACACTAGGAAATTACATGCAAATAAAACTGGAAGTTATTCTCATTAAAAATGGGCAGTTAAGAATTCAAGATGCTTGTTGTAATTCTAGGGCTTCATCCTTCATAAAATATAAATGGCTTAATTCTCGAATTTAATTTCTGAAATAATAATGTCCTTCACATTTAAAAAGAATAAATGTCTGTAATTAAAGTTATTTACTGATCCCCAAATAAATTAGATTCCATGTTAAAGGTCCATTGTGCACTGAAATATGGATCATGATGCAGATTTTCACTGGTTTTGGCTAAAAAAGAAGATTCATTTTAAAAATAGTATAGTCTATAAACACATTAATGATTAATGATCACTTCAGAATAATGATCCTTAAAGAAAAATACGATTCCGGGGCGGCGCCTATGCTCAGTGGGTAGGGTGCTGTCCCCATATACTGAGGGTGGTGGGTTTGAACCCGGCCCCAGCTAGCTAAAATAGCAGTGGCAACTTCAATGAAAATAGCCGGGCATTGTGGTGGGTACCTGTAGTCCCAGTTACTTTGGAGGCTGAGGCAAGAGAATTGATCAAGCCGAAAAGTTGGAGGTGCTGTGAGCTGTGATGCCATAGCATTCTACCGAGGGTGACAGAGTGAGATTCTGTCTCAAAAAAGAAAATATGATTCCCTCCCATCCAGGCTCTCTATTGACCAACTCTACTTGTTGGTCTAAAGTTTCTTAAAAGTAGGTTCATTTATGATGTAATATTGTAACTATAGTGGTTAAAAAGCAATTTGTTGGTAATTTTACAAATTAACAATGACAAAAAAAAAAAATCTTACGAATATATTTTAAAGTTGACCAACAAAGTGGATATGAGGTTAAAAAAAAAATTCATCAAAAAAATCTGGCTTGGAAAAAGCCATCCTTTGCTCTGTTTATTATGAGATTTTAGATAAATCCTTTTTCATTTAAGAATATCACAATCATTCCTACTATACAATGAGATTTTAAGGATAGACTCATATATGAATATGCTTATGTTATAAGACTACCTGATAAAAAGAAAAATCCTTTTCTAATTTAAATCCAATAAGGAATCCTTTTGTTTAAGAAAGTCCACAGAGCCCAAGAAGGGGATCTAACACCTCCCCCCACCTTCAACATTTCATTAACATGGCTTTAAACTTCATAGCAGGCACTGAAAATGGGAGAATGATACATGCAGGTCAGAAAACTTATACCAATGTAAGGTTTCCCAAGAGCTTTGGAAAACTCTTGCACTCAGACCCCACAGGGGAAATACAGGGGCTGGCATAGAATGGAAGACTGAAAGGCAGTGTGGAATCCAAGGAGCAGCAGGGTCAGTCCTCTCCTCTAAGATTAGGAGAGAAAAGATTAAACACCTGCTTTGCCCAGAGCTCCTAGTAAATATCAGTTTGAGCCACTACTCAAATATAAAAATAAAACTACAGAAATATTAGCAGGAAATACAAGAAAATATTTCAAATTTTTGGACAAGGTGTGGACAAGGTGTGGACAAGGTGTTCCAAAAAAAGCTTTAAAACCTCAAAGTCATAAAGATTAAGTGTGGCATAGAGGACTCCACAAATACACCCAAATTCTGCATGGAGGGTGTCACAGAATCACAGTACCTAGAGAAAATATCTGCAAGATACTCAGAAGACCAAGGGTTAAAGTTCACTGGACATGTAGGGTCTTATAAACCCAAAAGAAAAGGCAAAGCACTCTCCAGGAATACTGGAGCACATCCAGTTTCTTTTCTCTCCCAACCCCCGCCTGTGGCAATGCAGCAACTACATTATGATAAAGGTGACACTCTAATCTGCACAACAGTCAGTAGAGCTTACTCCAATGCTCAGAGCTCTGGATTTGGCCCTTGGCTGGACACCAGGCCCAACCCATACGTGTCTGACCTAAGGTGGCTATACTCAAACTCTCTAACCCTCAAAATTTCTCATCTGGAAAATGGACAGTATTTGTACTCCACAGAGTTACTCTGAGAAGTAAAGGGAAGAAACACTTGGACAGGGCCTGGCACACAGTAAAGGCTCAAAAAATGCTCCCAACATGTTGCTACTCATCTACCAAACTAAAATGTTGCATATAACTACTTAATTATTGGCTTGGCGCCTGTGGCTCAGTGTCTGGGGCGCCAGCCACATACACCGGAGCTGGTGGGTTCAAATCCAGCCTGGGCCTGCCAAACAACAATGATAACTACAACCAAAGAATAGCCAGGCATTGTGGCAGGTGCCTGTAGTCCCAGCTCCTTGGGAGGGTGAGACAAGAGAATCGCTTAAACCCAAGACCTTGAGGTTGCTGTAAGCTGTGATGCAATAGCACCCTACCCAGGGCAAAATAGTGAGACTCTGTCTCAAAAAAAAAAAACCCCAAAACCAAAAACTCCAAAACAAAACAAAAAAGCCCTACTTACTTATCAACCTTGTCGTGTGTCCATAAAATGTGTTCAAACAAGCACATTTCCCCTGAAGCACATGTTAATAGGACTGACCATGGCTGTTGAGATGTTCTTGCTCCAAGGAACTGAACAAAATGTGAAGTGTTGCAGAACAGGCAGGTCCACAAGACTATGGACACCTGGCAGACATTACTTGTGGCCCAGAACTCATTTTCATTACAGAACTCTGTGCCATCTACAGTGTCTCTTGAGACTGAGGAGACAGGTGGGCAAGAGGATGGGCCAAATAAGAGACTTGTCACCCACCATGACTGCTGTAAGTGTCTGATAGACAACAAAACACAACTGGGGCAAAGTGTGTGTGCACGCGCCATAGGACAGGACAAAAAGAGGCATTTTGGACTCAGGAAAGGAGAAGATGACTGAATGCACCATGTCAGAACAAATGATGCTGAGCTACACATGTGGGAAAAAACAGGTCCTCACTTCCCATGAAAGAGAAAGATCGGTCCATGACTTCCCACATGGAGTCACTATAAAAAGCTAAAAATAAAGCCTAAGGTTACCTTAGAGCAGTGATTTTCAACTGGTGTGCTGAAAAAATTTTTTAAAGATCATTAAATTAGGCCGGGCGTGGTGGCTCACGCCTGTAATCCTAGCACTCTGGGAGGCCAAGGCAGGTAGACTGCCTAAGCTCACAGGTTCAGAACCAGTCTAAGTAAGAGCAAGACCCCGCTTCTAAAAAAAGTCAGGGCATTGTAGTGGGTGCCTGTAGTCCTAGCTACTTGGGAGGCTGAGGCAAGAGAATTGCTTAAGCCCAAGAATCTAAGGTTGTTGTAAACTATGATGCCACAGCACTCTATAGGGGTGACAAAGTGAGACTGTCTCAAAAAAAAAAAAAGATCATTAAATTATTTCCAAAAGAAGTTCAAAGCACAGTGTATTCTTTTTTTTTTTTTTTTACTCTTTTTTGATCAATGTAATTTGAGTGTACCATGGAAGTTTAACTATGGGTTCAAGTGTGCTGTGAGATAAAAAATGGCTAAAAAACACTGCCTTAGGGATTTGGGTCGGAAGAGGACATTGAGGGGCTTGAGTCCAGAGGCTCAGCCAGACACTGGCAGCACCCGATACCTTGAGCAGGAGGCAGGAACAAGCCTCCTGGGGAGCTGTAATTTAACTGCTGCTTACTCTTCACCCTAAAACCTCAAGGATCATGTAACCATGAGGTTCTAATCCAACATTCGGTTTAAAAACCAAAAGCCTCCCACTATCCCCAAAGTAACTTCTGTCTTTACCAATTGCTCCTACCCTCCCTGGTCAGTGAGTCAAACCTCCACCCCTGCTCATGATGGGACAATAGTCCATTTAAACATTGATGTTTAAATATTTGACATTTCATAACCAAAACAGGACTTCTAATGCAAATACTTCTGTTTTCTACCATTTTTTCCACTAACACGGATATCAGTGTGTAATTTATACAAAGAATTACTGCCAAAAAGAATCACAATAATTACGAAGAATGATATACCCACATTGCCATAAAGGAAATGAAAGATGCAAATCAAGAGACTGGATCTAGTATTCAGAATTTCCATATAGTCACAACAATGGACTCAGAGAGCTGAGAGATATTTTAAAAATAACATTAGAAGAAACTCTTTAACAATAAGAGAGCTAGTAATTATATACTAGGGCTAATTTTGCTCTCCAATGAGTGGCAAATATGTTTGATTCTGGCAGACCATTAAACAGCTTGGTGATGCTTATTTTGGCTGAGAACCAAATAGCCATTAAGTATTTTAATAGGAATTAAACAAGGCAACAAAATTCTATTCTATCTCTATATTTATATTTGAATAAAAATTTAAAACATCTTTTATACCAAAACAAGATAAAATTCCACATAGCCAAATTTATTAAAAATTTTTATAGATAATGTAGCAACTGTGAATTTTAAGGCTTAATTTTAATGGGTCTCTCATGCAAAATAAATAGCATATTTCAGAATAAGTAGAAATACACAGAAAATACATTAACACAAATCATAGGATATCAAATCTTCAGGTAATATTTTCAGCTTTAATAAAGCAAAATGATCCATAGTGGAAATGGAGAAGCAAACATTAAGTAGTGATTACAATAGAAAAAATTCAAAAAATTCTTCTTAACTCTTATTTGTAGGAAATAAGGAGAAAGGGAGAGGATGTGTAAATGAAATAAGGGAAAGGATGGGTCAGAGGTAAGAACTGAAAGGACTATTTTGACATCTCCCTTCCTCACATAATGAAAGATAAGAAGAAAATAATAGGCAAGAATCATCAAATTCAGGCTGAATTAGAGTGGTAGCAAGTGACAGAGGAGAGGATCATAAGAGATATTCCTCCATAAATAGTTTTTGAGCATCTTACTGTATATCCTATTCAGGACACAGAGAGGAATCTAGAACACCTGTTATCTATGGCATTTGCAACCCAATTAGGAAAATGTCAAAGAAAAAACTTTCCGTTGAACATCCTTCCTAAGTAGGTACATTCAAACAAATGTGTTTTTTTATATTTTAAAAAGATATTTTTGTCTATTCTCTTTCTATATATATTCATATATACACACATATATATCTCACTCCATTGCCCAGGCTAGATCACAGTGGCACTATTATAGTTTACTGCAGCCTAGCACTTCGAGGCTCAAACAATCCTCCCACCCCACTCTCTCAAGCATATGTAACAACTGGTGTACACCACAATGCCCAATTAACTTTTCTTATTTCTTTGTAAAGATAAGGTTTTGTTAGGTTTCCCAGACTGGTCTTAAACTCCTGGCCTCAGGCAATCCTCCTACACTGGCTTCTCCAAATCCTGGGATTACAGGCATGAGCTACTAAGCTCAGCCACAAAAATATTTTAAACATCCCTAATGAACATATACAAATTCCATAAAGCATGGTGACTCAAGATGGCACAATAATAAAGACCATGGTTTGTATTCCTGCCTGCCACTTATTAGTCAAACTCTTGACTTTTCTATTTTATTATTATTTTTTTTTTGGTTTTTTTATTTTATTTCGTTGCTTATTTTTTCTTTTTTTTTTTTTTGTCGAGACAGAGTCCCACCCTGTGCCCCTGAGCAGAGTGCAGCGGCTTGGTAGTTCACTGCAACCTCCGACTCCAGGCTTGTGGGCTGCCTCAGCCTCCGGAAGCCGCTGGGATTACAGGTGCTCGCCGCGGCGCCCGGCTGGGTTTTTCCATTTTTTTCATGAGTCGGGGTCTCACTTTCGCTCAGGCGAGTCTCGAACTCCTGAGCTCCAGCGATTCTCCCTCCTCAGCCTCCCACAGTGCTGGGATTACAGGCGTGAGCCACCG
>CAUYTI010113744.1:0-10031 GCA_963575145.1 Galago senegalensis
ATGTCCACTCAGTCCCTGGTAGAGTAGTATGCTGCTATCCCCCTGGGTAGAGTGCTGTGGCATCGCAGTTCACAACAACCTCCAACTCCTGGGCTCAAGTGAGTCTCCTGCCTCAGCCTTCCAAGTAGCTGGGACCACAGGTGCCCACCACAATGCCTGACTATTTTTTGGTTGCAGCCATCATTGTTGTTTTGGCGGGCCGGGCTGGATTTGAACCCGCCACCTTAGGTGTATGTGGCTGGCACCTTAGCCACTTAAGCCACAGGTGCCGAGACACAAAGGTGGATTTAAAAAGTCCCTACACACAACTATACATACTCTAGGTAGAGGGGAAATGCATGTAATTATAACATTGGCACTGAAAGAATATTTTCCAAGAATATTATGAGAAGATTAAGGAGATTCACCTAACTTATCCTTAGGTTTTTGTGGCTGTGCTGACCATTGTGAAATGATAGGATTTAACCAGATAAGGGGGAATCTATTCTCTAAATGAATATTTTTTCCAGATCCAGTCACCTAATCAGCAGCCTTCTGCATCCCCCAGCTTGCTGGTCACTATATTACAAATATTCTTCATAATAGATCTCATACATTTCTAGAACTTCAATCACTACCTATGATTTTGTAAATATTTAGTTCCATCCAAGATTATCACCTGTTCTATAGACCTACACATTCATCTGTCTTTCTACAACTTTGATTTATAGCTCTCATATACCTCTATTGCAATGTATTTAAAATTTTCAATTGATACATGATGTTTTAAATGTACTTTCCCTCTTCTACACATTACCACTAAGAATGGCTCCATCATACACCAAATTACCCAAGCCTGAAATCAGCAAATCATTAGAGATTCCTCCCTCTCCTCTCTTCTTTCATCCAATTGATCATCATTTTTTCCTCCCTATATTCTAAGTGCTTACCTTATGTAAGCACCCTACAGAATCAAGTAGGATTCATCCGTTCCCCAAATTTTGTTTGTATGTCAAAGCTAAGGATGCCACATACAGGCCAATAGAATATAAAAGGTTTTCAGTATTTACATAAAAGGGATTTCTGGGATATAAGGGTAGGAGTCACAAGCTAATCTAAAAATGGCTTGAGAGAGCAGAAAAGGAGGTTAGTTTAAAATTTCTGTATCTGGAACTAAGATGAGGGCTCCAGTGTATAGAATTGAGGCTTGAGTATGATGAATTAACTTCCAGAGCCAAAGGGAAAGCAATAGACTTTCTTATCAACTGTCCTAAATGTGGGGCACAAGGAGAGGTTAAGTATAAATCTATCTATCAGCATTCAAACTCCTCACTACACACACACTCCTCCAAAGCACACACAAGTACCCCGCTGATAACAATCGGGACTTAACTGCTTCACCCATCCATGCCTTCTGTAGTTCCTGCTGTATGGCATGTCCTGACTCCACCCCTCACTAGATACAACTGTCTTTTCATCCTGGAATGCTAAATCCCTCATATTAAGGATTTTAGTCCCTCTTGGAGAGTTCCCCCTAGGTTTTCTCTAAACATTATCTACATTGTAGCAAGTTTTGGAGTCTGGATTATTTGTGTGCCCCTAATTCAAACATTAAAATCCTAACATTCAAGGTGATAGCAATAGGATTTGTGAGGCCTTTGGGTGGTGATTAAGTCGGGAGGGTGGAACTCTCACGAATAGGATTAGTGCCCTTATAAAAGAGGCCCCAGAGACCCCTCATTCCTTTCATCAATGAGGTTAAAGTGAGAAGTTCTTCCCAGATACTGAATCTGTTGGCATCTCATTCTTGGATGGGAAATAAATTCCTGCTGTCTTTAAGCCAGCAGTTTATGGCATTTTGTTATAGCAACCCAAATGAAGTGATACATCAAGCATTAATTGTTTTACAATTATTCCCCACCCACCTTCCTCAAAGTTTTCAGGTTCAGAAAGAGCATATTTTCAACCATACAGGCTGGCACAGAGCCTGCTGCATAGTGGGTGCTCAGTACACTTTACTGAGTAAATGAAAAAATATTTTTGAAGTGACATTATGACAATTGCTATTACTGCCTTTCTTTTTTTTTTTTTTTTTTAGAGACAGAGTCTCACTTTATCACCCACAGTAGAGTGCTGTGGCATCACAGCTCACAGCAACCTCCAGCTCTTGGGCTTAGGCCATTTTCTTGCCTCAGCCTCCCTAGTAGCTGGAACTACAGGTGCCCACCACAATGCCCGGCTATTTTTTGTTGCAGTTTGGCCAAGGCTGGATTTGAACCCACCACCCTCGGTGTATGGGCCCAGTGCCCTACTCACTGAGCCACAGGCACTGCCCTGCCTTTCCTTTTAAGTGCAATGCAAGAAACATCTCTAGTAATAGCATGGCTAAAATTCATAATTTTTCCTCATGTAAAAGATAACAAAAAGAGTTAAACTATAAGGTATATTCATTTTAAAAAGGATTATAAAAATGTCCTGAAGGGGGAATGAAAGAAAATAAAAAAGACCAAGAGCAGAACAGCAAAAAAGGGAAAGTAAAATAAAGAAGAAGCCTAGATAAATAGAAAAGTGAGAGTCAAAAAAAAAATTAAAAAGAAAAAATAAAAACCTTTCCTGTGGAAACTCCTGTGAGTAAAAAGCAGAGGAAATAAAATTCACAGAATCTCTCAAGGCTGATTAGAAATGGGAGGGAAAAGGAATTGACAGAAGTCATGAGGGAGTGAACTAGGGCAGGACAGATGCCAACAAACTTAATGTTAAGCAGCTCCATGAGAATATCATTATATTTGCTGATGAGGGGACAGTGGGCTTCAGGTGGGTAGGGAGATAAGTTGAATGCATTATCATGTGTGCAAATGTGATGGGAATACATGAGTAAAAGAGGAGCTTTCAACTTCCAGTCATACATTATAAGCTGCCGATTTTTTTCAGGTTGATTGTGTAGGGTAGCCCTCATCTCTGGACCCTTAGGGCTGTGAACTCAGGAACATTTGTCTTCTAGAGGCCCCTTCATCCACAGAGTGATAATGCAAAGAACAAAAATAATTAAAAGATGACAAAAATCAACATGATATATAATGTTTATGAATCATTGTCCAGAAATTCAACTGTTAGAAATATGTATGTGATTAATGACACAAAGTGAGTCCTGCTTTGAGCACCATAACACTCCTTTGGAAGAAAACAATGTTAGTTGTTTTAGATGTTTCTTTCAATCTAACATAGCAGAATGAATAACATAATAAAGAATCAAGGAGTACAGGGAGGGGAAAGGGAAGATTCTGGAGGTTGGTAATCCCTGCACACAGAGGGTGTCGGAGGTAGCCACCATCTCAGAGCAACAAACCTTCTGCTTTTGGATGTATAGGTCTTTCCCTTCTAGAGCTCACAATATTTTCTCCCAGGCACAAGGGAAATCTTTCTATTTTTGTATTACAGGTCAAAATATGTTGCTTCTACCCAGAATTTTTTTTTTCCTTTGGGAATAAAAGAAACAAAAAGCCAATAGAACTACAGTTACTTCTTTCGGTCCTTAAGGCAACAACCACTGTATTAAATATGGCCAGGACAATAAATCCTACAGGCGAAAAGTCGACCATCTCAAAAATTAATATCTCAAAAACTGCCCCTGCTACACTTATTTTACCGCATGCTTACCACATGCCAGGCACTTGGGTGATCCCTTGGTGCTGGCTGGAGTGTTTGGTGCCATCACTCATAAAGGGAATCTCTTGTGTTGAAGAAGAGAACATTCATAAGAGTAGTTAGCAGAGATAATATGCATTAAACTCATAGAATTAAAAGAAAGTGCACACAGAGACATCAGTAATAAACTGAGGACAGGCAGAGAGAGCAAGGACAAGAAGCAGAACGTCTGCAGGAGTCTTACCAAGTTCAAAGCATTGTTGGAGTTTGACCGAGTAGGGCTGAGGCCATGGCAGATTAAACTGAGAATGAACCACGCACGTGCAGTAATCTTGGAAGGAAAGAGTTCAGAAAATGCCATCCCCAATATGTCTTTTTGGCCTGATATTTTGCACTGAGAGCATTTGAGAAACAACAGACAAAAGAAGTGTTCTCTGAACTCCAACTTTGTACCTAAAACCAGGTTACAAAATGTCACATGAGAAAGGTGACCCTTGTACAGGAAAGAGAGATGGGGAGTCAGTGCCAAAACAGGCCTGAAAAACTAACCCTCTGAAGTAAGTTTCCTCTTTCATTAATTTGCCCATATATTTCCTAGGCAGTATCCCACAGTTTACTGCTCTTGGCCCAAAGTTCTTCACATCTTCATAACTTATTGTTCTCAGTGTAAAAAGGTATGTAAGTTTTGGCTTCATTGGTCATCTTTCTTTGTAAAAGCTTTTTGTACACACAGGAATATAAAATGTTATATCGATGTGCTTTTCTCCAGTTGATCTGTGTTATGTCAGTTTAATTCCAAAGCCAACCACACAGGAGCTAGGAATGAAGAAAGCAGATACTTCCTACAATAACAGAGCTCTCCCCTATATAAATGAAGTTACAGGGGGCAAAGTCCTGTTTAATTAAGTCAATGAATCCAGCAAAAGAATTTTTTGCAAAAATATGCACTTTCAGTCCTTCTAACTTGGGAAGTAGTCTAAAAAGAATTTTTTTTTAGAGAATTTTGTACATTTAACAAAAAAAAAGCAAGAAAAGGATTTGAGTTACATACAAAGAAATTAAAATGAGTCCCTGTACTAGGAAACTTTTTATTCTAGAGACGTGTTTGTCCACTGATGTGTACTTTCCTAATCCGTGCACGTTAATTATGTATTTCCTGGGTCCACACTTCTCGACTTCCTTTCATGATGAAATTGGTTTATGGAAGAAAGACCAGAAGCCAAAAGGGAGTTGAATTAGCACTTTGTATGAAATAAGTCCATTTGCCTTTCAAAATGGTCCTATAAGTTATTAATTTTCCCATTTCATAGAAAGTGGATCCAAAAGGCAGAGAAATAATGTCATTTGACTTTTTGAGAGAAAAATGTGACATTGCATCGGGATTTACCACTTTGGCACAAAATGGCTAGGGGACTAAGAAACAGCAGGCTATATGTAAAAAATACTCTTCTAAGTGTTTATCAAATATTTATTTTCAACTTTCTCATTACTTTAAGGCACCAAAAGTGGCAATAAATAAATGAAAGTAAATTTGGGATTCAAAGTCTCCATTTCTGAGACAACATTGGTACAAAGGGTGGACGTGTAACATGGTTCTGGCCAAACAAACAAACCAAACACCGTAAGAAATCTCTGGGAATGTTTTGGTCCCTCCTCTTTCAACCTTACATGTTTTCCATCTTGCCTAGAACACTGGATGTGAGTTGGGAGGAGGAATAATATCAGAACAGAATAAGTGGTACCTAGTCCACTGATGACATAAAAAGTCCACTGATGACCCAGCCTGAGTCCTTCTAAATTGTGTGTTATGTGAACAGAAAGGAATTCATATTTGCTTAAACTATTTTATAGTTAGCCATAATAGTCATTTAGTGTCTAGACTGCTAGTCCATGAGAGGCCACAGCTAGAGCTAATGAAGATAAATTAAACTCAGTCAGAAATCCTGGACTTTGAGACAGATGCAAAACCTGAAAGAAATTTAAAAATGATCAAATGAGTTTAATATACAAAATGAAAGATGTGCATGGATGCCGTACGACCAACATGCACAGAGGGGGATGCTGCCAGGAGCTGACCCAGTATCAGTTCTCCCCCATTCTTTACTCTAAGGACCTCTATTTTGCATCTTCCCACCTAAAATCTTCATTTTGCATAGACTTTTTTTAGTTAAGTAAGCTCCTGCAATGAAGATGTGAACCAGAGACATCAGAAAGAGCACAGTACACAGTTCTAGCGACGTCTTTGTTTCCAACTCTTGGTATGATCTGCCCTGCTGCCTGGTTCCTTCTGCCTCTTCCTGCCTGGAAAGCTATGTAAGATTGGAAGTGAGCAGTGATCATTCAACCTTAGAATTAAATCGGAAAAACAGAATGAGTTTGCACATTGACACTGATGACCTGCTGGTGTCTCTGTGCTTGCGCTCATCTGCCTAACTCTGTACTTCTTACGTGGGGAAAAATAAATGGCTATTTTGTTAAGTCACGATCAACATGTCTCTATTGTATGTCACTGAATGCAGTCTTTACTGGTGTAGTAAAAGTTTCAGATGTCAGTGGAGAACTTGACTTTGGAGAAGGTGAAGATAGACTATCCCAAAACAAAACAAATATTCCTGGAAGGTACCCCAGCAGTAAAGTCAACTGGACGGACAAGAGACTAGCAAGAGTTGCTTGTGGGTCTGGAAGAGTAAGAATTGGGAAAATACAGAAAAGTTAATACAAGGGTATTCAGGAAGGCCACTAGAGAGCTTCAGATTTAAAAACAGTGGGAGGTGCAAAGAGAGAAAAATAATGAAATGATCATATGAAACCTATGGAAAAGAACACGAGGGGGTCGGAATCTGGTTCCTTATTATGTTGTGTTGGCTTATCTACCTTGCTCCAATGAGCTGGCTTGTTGATATTGGAATCCAAAATTAAAATTTGAAATCTACTCAGCCTGAATCTAAATGCATGAGGGGTAATAGGTTGCAAATCGCTGATGACTATCACATCCCAAAGTCTTTCCTCATTCTTGACTAGCATCCCTTGAACAAAATCTTTACCTAGTCTTACTACAAAGATAGCAAGGGAGATACACAGAAGATGGAAATAAGTTCACCAAAAAAAAAAAAAATTCAATCAACATTTAAAGGATAAATTAGAGAACAACTAATAAAAAATGTATTTCTAAAAGAGCGTGCCATTTTAAAAAGAGAGTTTTAGAAGTAAATAAAATATTGAAAAAATAATACAAAGGAAAGCCTCAAGGTAATTTCGTTTGGGAGATTTTATATTAGTTACCATGGAGATGGTTTCCAAGGAAGCCCATGTATTTTAAAAGATTATGGAATGACATCAATTACTTTTGAATCCACATGTATAATATCAACTTTCAGAGCATGTAGCATAAGCTTCTGTGTAATTTTACGGTATGATGTTTAAAATTTTAAGACCTATTTACTACATATGTGTGTATCTGGGTGTGTGCAGATTTGTGCCCTATTTTATAATACTCGAGCAAAAATCCATCTTCTTGAAATGGTAGGTTGCTATTATAGGCATATCAGTTGTAATTAAATTTGTGGCTTTTTAAATGCAAATTCATATCAAATACAAGAACCCAACAGTTAAAAACTCTGTTCGGTTTCAATTTTGCTATCTATGTTGGCTAAAGAAATAGGGATAGGGAAGGGGTATGAGCAGTGCATTGGGGGAACGGGCTGAGATGACATTTAAAGATACCAGAAAAGAGTGAGCTGCATAAGACAAAGTGAAAATGAGGCTGGAAAATGTCAAAGAGACAAAGATACTAAATCTCATTTGCTTCAGCTTGTCAAACTCAATTTCATCTGTGGCATGTAAAAGACATTTTGGAAAATAATTAAGTTCAAGAAGCTACAAGGTCTAAAATGATTGTGAAGTTACGAGAATTCTTCATAAGAATTTCAGGAAGTATTACTGTATCTGGGCGGCATACAAAGCTCAAGTTTTGTATTATCAGCTTCAACAAAAAAAACTCCAAAAATTGCAAGAGGGGCCTCTACCAACGGTCTCTAATAGTGCCTAAGAGTGACCGAAACTGGAAGTGTTTGCAGGGACAGAGAGAGGAAGAGCAAGAGTTGGTTAGGACTAAGGTATTAGTTCTTTCTACTTGCAATTTTACCAAATTAAGAAATCAATTCTAGGAAATTAATGTTTTCCAAGAACGTAGATTACCTAATTTCCTTAAAATCTGAAAGACAACCCAAGTTTATAGCAATTTTGGTAAAGAGTCCAGAAACCATGTGTTTAAGTTTCTTTTGCAATAAACGTGATAAAAGAAAATGTCATGGAAAGAAAACGTTGGTCACATTGAAAATAACGTTAAGTTTCTCATGAATGTTCTTAGAGGAGGCCCTATTTACTAATAATGTGTAGTAACATATAAAAGAGATTGGATTAATTGCATCCACATAAACCAATGTTTTCCAAACTGAGAACTTTGACAAATAGTCATATTTGTTATTAAAATATTAAAATAGTTCATTTTTAATGGTAAATAGTTTCTGTCCCCAGTCCTATGAGTACATTTCAGCTAATTTAACTGTGAACTCCTAGAATCATGGCAAGGGCTAGGTGTATACAAGCCAAAGGATTTTTTTTTCTTTAAATATAAATGTTTCCTATTCTCAAATCTCATGCCAACACGGATATGACTGTCTAAAGAAGCATCACTTTTTTTTTAACTTTGCACAAAAAGGATATCTAGACCACTGTTATCACTCACTCAACCTGATAACTGGCTGCATGCCTTTCCACTGGTTATACATAACTAGTACAAAGTTTCCACAGAACAGTTCTAATGATTTTCTATACAATGAACAATGTGACTTTTCCAGAGAGAACATCTTTGCATCTGTGGCCACCCCAGCTCAGGTCTCTCTGAGGTCTATCCTTACACAAATATGGCTAAGGAAAGCCATGTGATTTCAATATTTACGTCTGCATGTGAATTTAAATTAAATTGCACCAAGTAATTACCTAAATGAGAGGACTTTATTTCCAATAGATAGGCAAGTCCAAATGTGGAAATGACCATTGTCCTGCTCTCGTCTTAAATGGGTCTAACTGTCATAAAGACAAAACTCTTTTGCTTAATTTAACAAACAAGGAGTTGACAGAAAACAGATTGCACCTTCAAAGGATTACAGGCAGATAGTTTAATGAAAAGGGCTTTTGCAAACCTATTTCTATGTTGCACACAAATAATGGTTGTAACAAGCGATGGTAAAGCACACTGGGGCTAGCAAGAGCCAGGAGCCATGACTTCCTGCAGACCCCACAGTGTGAATGGGTGTACAGTGTGACCAGAGCTCAGCAAGGCTCAGGGCTATGAAGGTCAACCTTCACATCTGCAACCGTGGCTGGTACATAGGTCAGGATAATCAATATCCACATCTGCCTTTCTGCTAGACCTTCGATCTTCAATCAGTGTGAAATGCAACTGAAAGCCAAAAGGCAAGGGGGTACGAGGAGATGTGATCCATAGATCCCCCTCCAGGGCCCCAGTTTGTGAGCAGAAATGGGCAGAAAACAAACCTGGAGGAGGGAACAGAAAAACGCCCTTGTCACTTTATGGCTCTCAGATTCATTACTTGCCCTTTACTTGATCTGATATTACCACAAGGAACTGCATTTTCCAAACATTCACACCAACTTGTTTCCATGTGTGTCTGCTCCTGAGAATGAGTCCCACTGTCTTCCTCCAACTCCTTCATCCCAGACGCTATCTGCAGCAGTGTTTGCATATCCTCCATGGCCCAGCTACCACTGGGCAGCCCTTTCCCCATGGTCCCAACTCACTGGACAGGGCAGGAATCCCATAAGATTTTCAATTACCAGTCCAGGCTTGAGGATGAGGCACCATTGCCTCCTATGGCCCCCCAGTCTATGAGTGATGGCAGCTTCATGGGGCTTCTACTGTCTGGCTGTCTCACGTTTGCTGGGTAAGTTCTCAGCTCTTCTATCTCCTGCATATCCAATTACCAGTATTAAATTTCCTCTATTTGCAATACTGGGAGACAGTTCTGCTTCTCACAGAAATCTGATAAAACGTTAGCTTAATGGGTAATTAAAGAACATTTTTGCAGACTTAGATCTTTACTTCCTAAATTATCTAATAAATAGAAAGTATGATCTGAAATCACAACATGGATGTGGCAAATAAGGGCATTGTGCTAATTGGTCTCATTCTAATGAATAAATCAAATGCATGAACAAATGAAGTCATAGCACATGGCATCAAGAAAATGTTACAGACAGAAAAGTAAAATCTCTACTAACCTCAATCAGAAACAATAAGGGGAAATACCAACAGATGCCACAGAGACATAGGAGATTATCTCTGTATACTACAAGAAACTCTATGCCCAGAAATTTGACAATGT
>CAUYTI010113745.1:0-11813 GCA_963575145.1 Galago senegalensis
TGTTGGCTGTCTATTCTGTTCCATAGATCTGCCTCTCTGTTTTTGTACCAATACCATGCTGTTTTAAGTACTATAACTTTATAGTATAGTCTTAAGTCTGGTAAGGTGATTCCTCCTGCTTTGTTTTTATTCCTGAGTAATATCTTAGCTATTTGAGGTATTTTCTGATTTCATATAAATCGAAATATTATTTTCTCAAGATCTTTAAAGTATGATAGTGGGGCTTTAATGATGATTGCATGAAAATTGTATATTGCTTTGGGTAATATGGACATTTTAACAATGTTGATTCTTCCTAGCCATGAACATGGTCTATTTTTCCATTTGTTAACATTTTCAGCTGTTTCTTTTCTTAGAGTTTCATAGTTCTCCTTATATAGATCTTTCACATCCTTTGTTAAGTATACCCCCAAATATTTCATCTTCTTTGGTGCTACTTTAAATAGGATGGAGTCCTTGACTGTTTTTCAGCTTGGCTGTTATTGGTTTATATAAAGGATACCGATTTATGAGTGTTGATTTTGTATCCTGATATGCTACTGTATTCCTAGATCTCTTCTAAGAGTTTTTTAGCTGAGTCCCTGGTGTTTCCAGATATACAATCATAGCATCTGCAAAAAGTGAGCGTTCGATCTCTTCTGTTCCTATATGGATGCCCTTAATTGCCTTTTTTTCCAGAATTGTAGTAGCTAGAACTTTCATTACTATGTTAAATAGCAGTAGGGACAATCGGTAACATTGCCTGGTTCCTGATCTGAGTGGAATGAATTCAATTTAACTCCATTGATTACAATATTGGCTGTGAGTTTGTTGTAGATGGTCTGTATCAGCTTAAGAAATCTTCCCTCTATACCAATTTTCTTAAGTGTTCTGATCATGAAGGATGTTGGATATTATCAAAAGCCTTTTCTGCATCAATTGAGAGAATCATATGGTCTTTGTTTTTTGATTTGTTTATGTGATGAATTACATTTATGGATTTATGTATGTTGAACCATCCTTGAGATCCTGGATTAAAACCTACTTGGTCGTGGTAAATAATTTTTTGATGTGTTGCTGGATTCTGTTCGTTAGGATCTTGTTGAATATTTTCGCATCAATTTTCATTAGTAATATTGGTCTATAATTTTCTTTTCCTGTTGTGTCTTTTCCTGGTATGGGAATCAAGGTGATGTTTGCTTCATAGAATGTGTTGGGAAGTATTCCATCTTTTTCAATGTTTTGGAAAAGATTGAATAATATAGGTACTAGTTCTTCCTTAAAGGTTTGGTAGAACTCTGATATGAAGCCATCTTGTCCCGGGCTTTTCTTCTTGGGGAGATTTTGTATAGCTGATGTTATTTCAGAACATGATATGGGCCTGTTCAACATTTCCAATTCATTCTGGCTAAGTTTTGGGAGATAGCGTGCTTCCAAGTATTGGTCGATTTATTTCAGATTTTCATATTTCTGGGAATAGAGTTTCTTGTAGTATTCATTGAGGATTTTTTTAATTTCTAGGGGATCTGTTGTTATTTCAGCTTGATCATTTCTGATTGACAAGATTAGAGATTTTACCCTTTTTACCTTGGTTAGGTTGGCCAAAGGTTTATCTATTTTATTAACCTTTTCAAAAAACCAACTTTTTGAGTTATTGATCTGTTCTATAATCCTTTTGTTTTCTATTTCATTATATCTGCTTTAATTTTGGTTATTTCTTTTCTTCTGCTGGGTTTGGGATTGGACTGTTCCTCCTTTTCCTGTTTCTTGAGATGTCCCATTAAGTTGTTAACTTCCTCTCTTTCCGTTCACTTGAGGAGGGCTTTCAGAGCTATAAATTTCCCTCTTAGGACTGCCTTTGCAGTGTCCCAAAGGTTCTGATAACTCGTGTCTTCGTTGTCATTGTGTTCTAGAAATTTGGTAATTTCCCTCTTGATCTCATCTCTGACCCATGTGTCATTCAGCATTAGCTTCCATGTTTTTGTATGAGGCTGCAGCTTCCTGTTGTTACTGAGTTTAAGTTTTATTCCATGGTGGTCTGAAAAGATGCATGGAATGATTCAATTCTTTTAAATTCACTTAGGTTGAATTTATGGCCTAAGATGTGGTGGACTTTGCAGTATGTTCCATGGACTGAAGAGTAAAATGTGTATTCAGATTTGTTTGGAAGAAATGTTCTGTAGATGTCTGTCATGTCCAAATGATGAATAGTTGAATTTAAATCTAAAACTTCCTTGCTAAGCTTCTTATTGGGAGATCCATCCAACACAGTCAAGGGAGTATTAAAATCTCCGACTATGATAGAGCTGGGAGAGATCAAGGTGCTCATGCCTGTCAAAGTATCTCTTATAAATTCAGGTGCATTCAGGTTGGGTGCATATATATTGATAATTGAAATCACATCATCTTGGGTATTACCCTAGACAAATATAAAATGGCCATCCTTATCTTTAATTATTTTTGTTGGTTTAAACCCTAGTATATCTGCAAATAAGACTGCAACATGTGCTTTTTTTCTGGTTTCCATTTGTTTCGAATATAGAAGACCATCCCTTCAACCTGAGTCTGTACTAATCTTTTAAAATCATAAGTGTTTCTTGTACACAGAAGACATCTGGTCTGAGTTTCTGTATCCAATCAGCCAATCTGTGCCTCTTTAAAGGGCCATTTAGGCCATTCACATTGATTGAAATTATTGAAAGACCTGGTGAGATATCGGTCCTCAAATTGCCCAAAAGTCCAGTAGACATTTTTAATCCTTTCACCACTTTGGAGGTTGGAATTTGATCAAAAGTTTTTTTGGGGGCTTTACTTTTCTAGTGAGGGATTGTGATGAATATTATGTAGGATAGGTTTGAGAATTTCCTGCAGAGGTGGTTTAGTTATGACAAAGTTGTTCAACATGTGGATGTCATTAAAGTATTTAATTTCTTCACCACAGATGAAACTCAGTTTAGCTTGATATAAGATCCTGGGTTGGAAGTTGTTTTGCTTTCAGAGATTAAAAGTTGCTGACCACCCTTTTCTGGCCTGAAAGATTTCAGCAGGAAGATCTGCAGTCATTCTAATACCCTTTCCTTTGTAGGTTATGTTTTTCTTATGTCTAACTGCTTTCAGAACTTTTTTCTTTCATATTAACTTTAGTGAATTTAATTATGATGTGCCTGGGGGATGTCTTGTTTGGTTTTGTTGCACTGGGGTTCTGAAACTATCTTCTATCTGAAATTCTGGATCTCTTGGGATGTCTGGGAAATTCTATTTCAAAATTTCATGAAGAAGAGACTCTGTGTTTTGGATGCAGCTTCATCACTTTCAGGGACTCCTATAATATTAGTTTTCTTCAAATTATCCCAGAGCTCTTTAGAGAAAGATCCGTTCTTGTTTTCCTTTTTTTTTTCATCTTTGCACTCTTGGGCTTGTTCAAAGGCTGTGTCTTCAATGTCAGAGATCCTTTCTTCAGTTTGTTCCACTCTGTTATGAAGAGATTCCACGGTGTTTTTCAAATCTTTGAGGGCTGTGACCTCTTGTCTCAAAGTTTCAAAGTCTTTGATCATTTTATCTTTGAAATCGTTGAATTCGTGAGTCATCTTTTGAATAATTTCTTGAGACATTTTTTGAATCATTTCTAGAAATTCTAGCTCTTTCCTTTCTTCCATTCTATTAATCTTGTTTACTATCCACGTTCTGAACTCAATTTCTGTCATCTCAGCCATCTCTTTATGGGTTGGATCTTCAAGTACCTCTGCCTCATCTTTCCTTGGGGGGGGGGTTGCTCTACTTTGGTTCTTCCTACTATTGAAGTTTTTTTGCTGGCTCCACCCCATGCTGGATTTACTCTAATTTGCTAGGTGAGCTGATAGAAGGAATTCAGATTTGGGGCTCTGGGAGTGATATTTTGCTGTCCTTTTTGGGCAAAGGCTGGGACTAGTGTCTGTATCTTTTCTCCTAGAACTTTGCCAAGGATCTAAATAATGCTACGGTCTGAGAGCCTAGAGGTCTGCTTGTCTCTATCTTGTTTACAGTTGGTATCTGTTCTACCTTAGAAAATCGAATACTCTGGGTTAAGATCAGCTGTGGAGAAATAAGAGTGATTAAGTCACCCCTCCACTTACTGGCGATGATTGGGAAAGGACAACCACACCTTCCCTCAACCACACCCCAGGGTATCACTTTAGATAGTTCTCAGGTGATTGGCCCACTTCAAATGATATAAGACAAGTGTCACAGTTAACACAATTCTCAGGTGGGGGATTTTGGGAGGTCTTTTGCAACTGTACAGCAAGGATCTTCTGGCAGTGCAGGTATGAGCTGCTCTGGTGTTCTGTGGAGTTAGAGGGAACTGCCCAGCAAATAAAGTATTCTAGGGAGGTTGATGCCTCCTATTCCACCTTGTACCTTTGTCACACCCAGTCACTGGAGAACCCGGAGGGCTGTGACATAGTTGCAAAATAAGCGAGTGCGGCAGGTCTCTGTGCCTGCCAAAATCGAAGTAGAGCCAGTGTCAGCTCCACTCAGTTACTGCTCTTCGACCCCCATCAGCAAAGGGAACTGAGGCTGACTATCTTAGGCACTCAGTGACAACTGGAGAATGTTACACCTGAGGACAATTTGGGCCTGAGAATAACCCAAGAGCATCAGAGATTCTCCCTCAACCACCAGTTATGTTGCCCAAATCAAGAGATCCAACCTATTGACCCAGTCACTACCCACTCCCTGGTTGGAAAGATCACAAGGTCTCTAGCAACTAATTAATAGGAGTCTACTTGTGGTATAAGTGTGGCTTAATCTGATGCTGTGAAGAGTCAGAAAGGCCTGTTCAATAGACAATTTGGAGTAAGGAGTCTGATGTCTCTTTCCCCTCCTTACTCACCCTTCACCGCTGGACTCTGGTAACCTCAGTCTCAGTTAACCCCACCAATAGTTTCTGTTGACCCAGACTTTGTAACCCAGTTCTATCCAATGGGTGAGTGAGTCAGGGTTTTTTGTCTACCAGAGTCCAGGTAAGGTCAATGAGTTCATCAGGGTTTTGTGCCTGACAGAGTCCCAGTAATGTCAATGCCTTCTCAACTTGGTGATCACTCTTTGTGAACAGCCAGCATGGATGGTTTAAGCCTATCAGCCTCAGGCATTCAATGGGAGCTGTAGAATATTTCACTTTGGTTCAATCTAAGCCTGGAATATGTTTTCTTGAAGTCTTGGTTTGCCTCAGTGGGGAGGATGTGTGTTTATCTATCTCTTCTCTCAGTTCACCTACCCACTTTCAGCTTCGTTGGGTTCTTCTGGTAGGTGTCTCTCTCCCTGAACTGACATTTATGTTGAAAGCTAGCTCTAGTCAGCTCTCATCTGCTAGTCCTCCAAATTCTTATTGAATGTGAAATTTTTAGTTAGGGAATATAGCCAACCCAGAGATTTAGCAAAGTACAAAATACATTGAAACAAGACAGACACATAAACAGACTAAAATGCTACCAGACCTTCAAGCACTCCAATGCCCAGACACTCAGCCACATGTAAACAAACAGACAAAGAAGTAAACAGAGCAACTGACAAACCAGTCAACTAACAGATAAAATATGAAAGAAGGAAGAAAGAAAAAGAAAAAAATAGTGATAATAAAAAATAACCACAGAAATGTTGGTCATAAAATGATAGAGCAAACAAATAGGAAAGCAAACAATCCAAGAAGAGAAAGTATCAAAATATATACGTAATAAAAAGTAAAAAATTAAAAATTAAGAAAAAAGAAAAAGGAGGGCACCACTAGGAAAATTACTTTTTTTTTGAGTATATACAAACAAGTCTCTTTTTCAATGCGGTGGGGTTCCATTTTAAAAAATATATATATAATTATGCTGCAGTATATTTTCTAGACAACAGGTGTTGCTGTGAGTGGTCCCTATGCTAATACCAAAAATAGGGGAAAAGAAAAAATATATATATGTAGAATCTTTGCTGGCAGGATGCCAGATTCTATCTACAACTGTTCCTGCTGAGTGTTGGGTGTCTTGGATTAATTTCAGGTGCTGGATGGCTCCCTGTAGATCAAATTGACTTCTCCACACTTCTGGGGGAGGTGAGAAGCCATGGAGCCAGTGATATGCCATTTTGGAGGTTTTACATTACATCCTGTTCCTGGCTAGCCACCCACTCCTATCTGTCCTCCAAACTTGGGACACAAGTTCGCACTTCGTCAGACTTTCACTCAACTCCTAATTTCCCCTTGAACAGAAAACTGTTATGGTCAGAGGGAAAAAAAGCTGGGCGCACCCCTTTTGTGCTCCATGTTCAGTTTTTTCTAGAGTGGGAGGGGCTACAGCCACAGCTGCCACTGCTGCTGCTGCCACCATCATAGAGGGACATTCAAAAGATCTTTCAGTGTTTGTAGGACGGGAACCGATTCCCTACACTTAACTCCTGGTTTCCCCTCAAACAAATTTGTGTGGTCTGAGGGAAATGAGCTAGAGTGCTCCTTTTGCCTTTGGAATTTAGTTTGTTTCTGATGGGGGAGGGGCCATAACTGCTGCTGTTGGAGCAGAATGTTCAAAAGACTCTTCAGTGTTTGCAAGACGGGAACCAATTCACCCTGCCAGTCGCTGCGTCAGTGCAGCTCCACACAGACTTCCAAAAGTACGGGATGGATCGGTTCCCAAGCAGAGTCCCTTCCCCTTGAGTTTCTGTCTGAATGCCTGGATCCCTAACACCCCAAACTGGGTCCAAATGTCTCCCATTTCTGTCTGCCAAATTCTGCCCAGGAATCCATGCCTCACCACACTCTCCACGAGACACATAAACTCCCTGCGAATTGGGCACAGGAGCCTTTTGTGGGGGAGGGATTCATTTCTGTCTCTCAGAAAGCAATCCATGGACCTGGTGCCACAGGGTGCAAGCCACGGACATGGCACTACAGGTCGTAAGCCACGGATCTGGCACCTCAGGGCACAGATAGTGCCATTTCAGCTGTTGCCCTGAGTTTTTTCTGGCGGACATCGTAGTTCTGGGCTACACTTCCAATCCAGCAATTCACCTCTTTGTTGCCTGCCCTGCACTGCTTATCTGTGCAAGAACTCCACGCAGAAGAGATCCAACAAGCCCACTCTCATCGGAAATCACCAGGTGAGCTGACTCAGGAATGCTTCTGCTCCACAGGCTAAAAATTCCATGACCTCAGCCTTGCACACAATGACATCCAACTCTTCAGATGAAGTGACCCTCCTGCCTCAGCCTCTGTAGTACCTCTAACTATAGGTAGGGATACAAAACTTGACTACTTTTTCTATGTGAGTAGAAATATGGTGAGATATCAGGGCTGAGGTAGTATTTCTCTTGCTTCACCTTGTCTCTAAAACAGGAGATATGGTAATCTGCCCAATTTGACTGCCCAAAGCATCAAAACATTGTAGTCATGCATGGTATAAGTCATTGGCTTCTACTTTAGAAATGAGCCTATCAGGGACTTTGAGGATTATCCAATACTCAGGCCTCACTGACATATAAGGAGTATTTAAGGATGGTTTTACATTTCTGCAGTGGGAGATTACCACAACAATGCACCAATCTCATTTGTGTTTCTTTTTTCACTAGCAATTGTGTATAATACATGTGATCCAAAATAACTCTTCAAATTGCATTTTGCCCAAGAAGCCAGAAGTTGTGAAGCACATAGCTCAGAATCCATGATTCAGGAAAATTTGATGGTAGGAGAATATTTCCATGATCATCATAAATAACTATACATATGGAGTATGCTACTGGACACAGTACGTCAACAGATTTTGCGAGAGAGTTTCCGGTGAGATAACTATTGTACACAACAAGCCTACTCTAGAGAAAGAAATCAAACATCATGAAAGTAGAACTGGGAATTGTGTGAAGTAGCATTTAGGTCTGTCAAATCATTGTTCCATCATAGGGCTATATATTTTGTACGATAAAATCCCAGGGTAGCAGGTATGTACCACATGCTTCCATTTGATTACAAATCTGTGACTTGAGAAGGAAAAGATGGTTTGTTAAATCCCTTGGCCAAAGTAACAAAACATAATTGAGGAAGCAGAAATGAGAGTCAAAAAAAGAGTCCCACGCTTTGTATTAGTTTGAACTCAACAAAAAACCCAGACAACAACTATGCATACTTAGCAAAAATAAGATTAAGCTTAAAGATAGTAACCCAGGGTAACACCCATTATGATATCATCCATGGTGGCCATGTACTGACTTCATCCTGGAATGTCATGGGATTCAGGTTACTGGTCAAAGATACTCACTGGAGTTTCCTGCTCACTTCACCTGATTTCCTGTAAGTGTTTGATCTAGGACATTTATTACCCCTCCACCCATAGAGAGAGAAATCTTCTCCCATTTCTGCCTTTTGATTACATTAACAGCTAAGATTCCAGTCACTAGACAGACACAAAATTTGAGAATTTGTACAGAAGTGATGCTCAAGTTGCATTCCAGATGGTAAAACTGAATAAAGACACTTGATTAAGATGTTTTTTGGTGGTTTTTTTTTTTTTTTTTTGAGAGAGAGATAGAGCGAGTTTCACTTTGTCACTTTTAGTTGAGTGTCATACCATCACAGCTCACAGAAAATTCCATCTCCTGGGCTCAGGCAATTCTGTTGCCTCACTCACCCCACTAACTTAAAATACAGTGTTGTTCACAATGTCCAGCTATATTTTTTTCAGAAAGAGTGGAACTATTTTCAAATTCATCACCCCCATTGTAAGCCATGTATTCAGACATTGAGGGTGGGATATTTTTTAAATTAGGTTCATTGACCAGGGGTGGTTCTTCATGACTCTCATCTTGGCAATTTGGGATGCCCAGTGAGTTGATTATCTGAGCTTCTGAATTGGATACCAGCCTCAGGACTAGTGAGATACCCATCTCCAAAGAAAAAAAAAATGGGTGGATATCATGTAGGCTTCTGACATGCATCTGACGGATTAGGTTTCCTTGATGAGAACACTTGAAATTTGCTGTGAGCTATAATACCAGAGTACAAAAAAGACTCTGTCTCAATAAAGAAATGGAGAGTACCATTTGTATTGGAGTTGTTTCTCATTTTTACTTTTTTAATATAGAGACAGAGACTTATTTTATTTATCAAAATCAGTAAAATTCTTAGGCATCTACAGCAATCACCATACTCCTGGATTTAGGTGATTGTCTTCTCTTAGCCTCCCAAGTAGCTGGGTATAGGTGAAATGACTATATGCCTCTGGCCAAAAAAGCTGCTTGAGAGAGATCAGTGAAAAGACTTTATGCAGGCATACTTAAGAAACTGAGACAAAATCTCATGTAGCCAGTTTAGTTGCAGGCCTAACATGAACAAGGTTTTGGCTGGAATACCAGATCCAGACTGAGTTAAGGAATTAAGGTTGACTTTATAAGGCCTATGAGAAAGCCCTTTGGAACGTTGGCAAGATACCCATCAGTAACCTTTCCTGATCTGTGGTTAGTGACAAAGGTCGCTTGCTGACAGGTCTGGGAAAGGTAATGTCATACAAGTATCTAATGGCACAGATGAAACTTGGGCTCATGAAAGGCATTTGACAAGTCCAGCCTGAGAATTCCTTATAAAAGCCTCCAGCAATCCCCCCCACCAACTTAAGGCCTACCTGGGAGCAGAGGTTTGCAAACAAACTCCTATATGCCCAAGAAGTTTCTCTATGCTTTGTTTAATGATCTAAAATAACTGCCTCCAAATTGCGTGGTCAGTAATGTCAATAAGAAAAATAAGGGGGAAATATACGTGAAACACTTAAATCATATCCTTCTCCTGTAGCCTTAGGCTTCATCAGATAAGAACAAAGAAAGTAATAACTGAGAACATGTTCTTCATTAAGTTAGGTTAAACCCGGTTATACTGAAAGGATTATGCTTAAAGTTGTATGTTGGGTGAATTATCAGATTACCAGGAAGGAGCTACTTCCTGGGCAGGTGGTCATAAGGTGTTTAAATGAATCAATGAGGTCATTACTACATTGTGCTCATGTATAAAATTCCCTATATAAACCAACTGCAAATAAAGAAGCTCACCATTTAGCCTGAGCGAGCAGATGGTCACTTTTATTTAAAATACAATTTCAATAAGTGTGCTTATTTTTTGAGACATCACTTTTCTGTGAGACCCTTACTGCAACATGTGGGTCTACAGGTCAAGCTAAAACAACTGGATTCTACTAGAGTTAGAAGAGATCAAACTCACTCTTCGAAGATAATATGATCCTATACCTGGAAAATCACAAGGACTCAACTTCAAAACTCTTAGAAGTGAACAAAATATACAGCAACATCTCAGAATTGAAAATCAATACTTAGCTTTTATATATGCCATCATTACTCAAAAAAAAAATCAAGGTCTATATTCCTTTTACAATAGTGTGAAAGATGATAAAATATTTGAGATTTTACCTAAAAAAAAAGACATGAAAGATCTCTATAATGAGAACTATGAAATTCTGAGAAAAAAATAGCTGAAGAAGCTATCAAATGCAAAAATATGCATACAATGCTCATGGCAGGGAAGAATCAACATTGTTAAAATGTTCCTACTATCCAAAGCAATCTACAGATTCAATGCATTCCCTAATAAAGCACCATTGTCATACTTTAAAGAACTTGAAAAAATGATACTTCATTTTATATGTAATCAAGAAAAGTCCTTGAATAACAAAAACATTACTCAGAAATAAGAACAAATCAAGAGATATCACATCACTAAACTTTAGGCTATACTATAAATCTATAGTGTTCAAAACAATCTGGTAGTGGCACAAAAACAGAGCAGTATATTTAAGGAACAGAGTAGAGAACCAAATGATGAACCCAGATGCTTATCATCATTTGATCTTTGACAAGCCTATCAAACATATTCAGTGGGGGTAAATCTCTTAATTTAACAAATGGTGCTGGGTGAACTGGTTGGTGACCTTTACAAGACTGAAACTGGACCCCTACCTTTCACCATTAACAAAAATTGATTCTCACTGGATACAAAATTTAAAATTAAGACATGAAACTATAAAAATACTAGAAGAAAGTGCAGGGACAACATTTGAAGAAATTGGCCTTGGAGAATATTTTATAAGAAAGATCTCCGAGGTAATTGAAGAAACACCAAAACTCCATTACTGGTATATGATCAAACTAAAAACATTTTTCATAACCAAGAGAACAGTAAGTAAAGCAAATAGACAATCTTCAGCGTGGGAGAAGATTTTTGCAGGTTATACTTCTGACAAAAGTCTGATAACTAAAATCTATAGAGAACTCAAACTAATCTATAAGAAAATAATAAATAACCTCATTATTATGTGGGCAAGAGACTTGAACAGAAACTTCTGGGATGAAGTTAGGTGCATAGCCTACAAACACATGAAAAAATGCTCATCATTGCTAATCATCAGAGAAATACCAAACAGAACCACTTTTGATTTGCAATCAAGGACTCCATTCCTTTTACAATAGTGCCAAAGATAATGAAATATCTAGGATTTTACCTAACAAATGACATGAAAGATCTCTATAAAGAGAACTAAGAAACTCTGAGAAAAGAAATATTTGAAGAAGCTAACAAATACAAAAATAATTGTTAAAATGTCCATATAACCCAAAGCAATCTACAGATTTAATGGAATCCCTATTAAAGCACAATTGTCATACTTTTTTTTTTTTTTTTTTTTTTCAGACAGAGCCTCAAGCTGTCCCCCTGGGTAGAGTGCCGTGGCATTACAGCTCACAGCAACCTCCAACTTCCTGGGCTCAAGCGAGTCTCTTGCCTCTGCCTCCCAAGTAGCTGGGACCACAGGCGCCCGCCACAACGCCTG
>CAUYTI010113746.1:0-29487 GCA_963575145.1 Galago senegalensis
CGCCTGTGGTCCCAGCTACTTGGGAGGCGGAGGCAAGAGACTCGCTTGAGCCCAGGAGTTGGAGGTTGCTGTGAGCTGTAATGCCATGGCACTCTACCCAGGGGGACAGCTTGAGGCTCTGTCTCAAAAAAAAAAAAAATCCAGCATTTTTATCTATAAAATACAGATAACACTGATAAACTCCAAGGATTGCTCAGAGATTTAAGAAAATATTGGTTCAGTGTTCAGACCTGGAAATGTATAATACATAACATTATCATTTTTTCATGAATAGGCCCTCTTAATTTATGGGCACACATTGTTCAAACAGGCTTATGAAAATACATGGGCTAAAAGAACAGAGTGGGCCACCCAGGAGTTTGGGATATTTAGGGGCATCCTGGACAGCATTCTTGTCTTCTTACACCCAGGATTTTGTGCAACTGGTCAGAAAAAGAGAACTAGAAAGACTTGAGCAAAGTGGTGGTTACATAGGTGCTTACAATTAATTATTAAGTTATACATTTTTATGTACTTATTCTGTGTATATATGATGTTTGATAAGGAGGTTAAGAAGTAAGGAATTTTAAGTATTCTAATACATGTATAGCATCCTAGAGTAAGAATCAGCAGTTCCTCAAGGCTGGAAGTAACTTCTCTGAGAAGCTCAAATTCAGAAGTTTCAGCTACACTTGGCCCTCCACAGTCTATTCAAAAATAGTGGTTACAGCACCAGCCACATGCACCAAGGCTGGCGGGTTCGAGACCAGCCTGGGCCAGCTGAACGGCAGTGACTGCTGCAATAGAAGAGTGGCTGGGCATTGTGGCAGGTGCCTGTGGTCCCAGCTGCTTGGAAGGCAGAGGCAGGAGAATCACTTGTGCCCAGGAGTTTGAGGTTGCTGTGGGCTATGACACTGCAGCACTCTGCAGAGGGTGACATGACAAGACTCTGTCTCAAAAAAAAAAAAAAAAATAGAAGGATCCACATCATGCGTGTGACCTCCATTGGAATACCTGAGCCATCTGGTCAGGAATCTCCTCACCCAAATATTTTTTAATTGGGGTAAGATGTGTATAACAAAAGAATTTATCATTTTAACCATCGTTGAGGGCACAGTTCAGTGGTGGTAAGTATGTTCACTTATTGTGTAACCATCACCACCATCCATCTCTAGAACTTTTTCATCTTCTCAAACTGAAACTCTTGCTGATTGAATAACTTCTGGTTCGTCCCTCTCTCCAGACTCTAGAAACCACCTTTCTACTTTCTGTCTCTATGAATTTATCTCTTCTAGGTACCTCATGTAAGTAGAATATATAGTATTTGTCCTTTTTGTGACTAGATTATTTCACTTAGAAAATGTGTTCAAGTTTTATCCATGTTGTAATACACACATGTCAGAATTTCCTTCCTGTTGAAAGCTAATAACTGATGGTATGTATTTACCACGTTCTATCTATCTCTTCATCCATCATTGAATGGGTTATTGTCAACAATGCAGCTATAAACAAATATGTGCTCAAGTCCCTGCTTTCAGTTCTTTTGGGTATTTGCCCAGAAGTAGAATTGCTGAATCATACGTTTAATTTTTTAAGCCCCCTAAAACTAATGTTTTTCACAATATTCAGCACCATTTCACATTCCCACCAGCAATGCACAAGGGTTCCAATATCTTTACATCTTCACAGACACTTATTATCTTATGTTTTTCTAACGGTGGCCATCCTGATGGGTTTGAGTGACATTTCATTGTGATTTTGATTTGCATTTCCCTAATGATTAATAATATTACACAACTTTTCATGTGCTATTGGCTGTTTGTTATATCTTCTTTGGAGAAAAGTCTATTCCAGTCCTTCATCCATTTTTTAAAACAAGTTGTTTGTTGTTGTTGGCTTGTATTCAATTTTTTGAGTATGAAACAAAGACCCAGAATGGTAAAGTGACTTAGCCAAGTCACTCACAGCAGAGCCATGGCTAAAACCCTGTACTTCTGTTTCAATGGCCAATACTTTCTCTACTACGCAGTCTACCTGGACTGATAGGAACCATCCCTGATATCCCCAAATTTTTACTCCAACTTCAGATCTGAATATCCCAGCATGACCTTGCCTTTTTAGCAGCTCATGAACTTACTCCAAACCTGGCATTTTAAGCCCCAGGGATTTCCTGTCCCTGTCCAGAGTCACTGTTTATGACTCTTCCCTATGTTACTCTGGCCTCATCTACCACCTGAAGAGGCAGCCTGTGCAGTTTGCATAGCTGTGAAAGAATTTATTAGGCCAGGGTCCAGATGCAAGACTGAGATAAATGTTTTACAGCAAGGTAATGGGCAGGAGAAGGGGTACTACCACTCGCTTTGCTGCAGCATACACTGTGGTCCCACATGACTGCTGATTAGAACTTTCTAGGTTTCTTCCATAACCGTGTATCAAGGACAGGGGATGCTTAAGGAGCTGTGAATTATTAACACGTGCAAGCTGGCTGTAAATGGTACTTAATCATTTTCCCAAAAGAAAAACTGAGGGCGGCGTCTGTGGCTCAAAGGAGTGGGGTGCTGGCCCCATATACTGAAGTTAGCAGGTTCAAACCTAGCTCTGGCCAAAAACTGCAAAAAAAAAAAAAGAAAAACTGAGGCACAGAGCAAGAACATGCCATGTTCTGGGTTCCTGAATGTTCCAAGGCCTTGGTACTCTTACAGTGTGGGTTAAAAGTGTGTGTGATTGCCCCTTTCTGAGAGACACAGAAATGATCAGTGGTCCTTGGGAAGTTTAGACCCTGTCTAAAAGGGCCAGCTTCTTAAGGGCCCCCAGAGGGACAAGCTGGGTAACAGGAGCTGAGTAAGGCAAGCTCCAGGGGTCTCAAGACCACAGCCTCAGCCTGACCTCAGCCCTCACAGACAGTAAGGGGACCAAGCCATCCAGAGGCAAAGGGTCAGTGAGGAGAATCAGAAGCAGTCTAGTGTCCCGAGTCTATGGCATGATTGAAAGACATTCCTGCCTGAGAATGTCACCTACATCAGAGCAATGCCATTGCCCCAGGCATTCCAGCTTGGAGGGCAAATTCATCGTGCCCCTATCTCTGCCACTGCTGACAATTCTAATATGCCAGAAAGAAAACAATGTTCATCTTCATCATCCACTGAAGAAGCCAGACTCAGGATGAGGATGGTCTCATCTGAGTCTTCTTAGGGGGAACTGCAGTGCCCAGGCGAGCCAGCAGCAGCAGGGAATGTGTCCTTCACCAAACTCTACCTTTTACTTTCCTCTGGATCAATTAGAAGTATCTAGGGGGCAAAATGTTAAACCCTTGATGCAAAGAACTAGGCATCAAGGAGGCCTGGTTTCCTGGTGCCTGGGGGAAGGGCGAGGAGGAATAGACATCTCCAAGTGTGGGAGACCGGTTTCCCTGGCAGAGCAGCCCAGTGTTGGGATCTGCGTGGTGCGCGTGTGCTGGGGAGCTCAGGAGGTGCTGAGCAGAGAAGGATGCAGGATCTGAAGCTGCAGGGCCACACGTCATGTTACCTTATTATCCAAGAGACAATGTGGCCCTGCTCTGGGGGAAAGAGTTTTCACCCTGTTATCCACATAGCATCCTGTGGTGGTAGAGGGGAGCCCCAGCCCCCAGAACAGTCAGAGCTGTGATGGCCATTTCTGCCATCAGGCTGCTGTGTCCTGGAGGAACTGTGCAGAAAGCAGTGTAAACAACAGGTGGCACTGTTCAAGCCAGCAGCCCCACAAGCCTGGCCTCCCCTCTCCAGGAGGCCTGGTTGCAAAGGAACCTGGTATCCTCTGACCAGGGAGGGACAAGGCAGACTCTCCAGGACACTTTAATAATTGGGGGAGACAGATCTTCTCTGACATCTGTTTAAGAGTGCAGAACTTGAGATTCCCTGATGAGCCCTTCACTGCAGCTTGGAAGGCTGAGCGAGATGGTCTTCCCAGGGCCTGCCTTCTCATCCTAACACTCAACCCCCTGAAGCGTCATCCCTGTTGCCGCAATAAACAGCCCTGGCCCCCTCTGCATATTATATTACTGGAGACTCTGGGCAAAAGGCCAGGAGCAATAGCGGCTCAGGGTGGAGGCAAAAATACCTACACAGCTTTGCTCTAAGTGCCCTCTGGCCCTGAGACTTGGCTTCCTTCTAGGAAACTGTTGGACATACCAGGTGTCAGTCACCCTTAGGCCCCTTGTCTAGGGAGAAGCTGGCCCTCCCACCTGGAGCCTCTGATGTGCTTTCTCTTGGCCAAGTGCTGCTCACCAACGCCACAGCAGTCACACAGCAGGGTGAGCCCTGCTGCAGGCCAACGTCAGAGGGGGTCTCCTGGCCCACACCACAAACTCAATGCTAAGAGCCTCATGTGGACATAGTCAACAGACTTACGAGGGAAAATGGGACAGGATACCACATGGATGCACCCTCGGCATCTTCATTGCCTGAAGTCCAAGATAGTTGAGTGAAATGTAGATACAGTCACAAAAGTTAAAGTGACCTTTGGCTGCAGTTAACAGACTAGATGCTGGCTAGGAGGAGGCACATGGCAGGGCTGAGCCACACACCTGAGAAGGGAGTTCAACAAACTGGACTCTTGGGAGGAAAGCAGCAAGGACAAAGGAAACACTGAAGTCATGAAACCACTGACGCTACCATAATGGATAATTGAAGGAACTGGAGATATTTAGCCCAGAGAGGAGACACATTGGAAAGAATGATCAGCTTTCTTCATAGATTTGATAAAAAAAGAAAAGCTAGGTAACAACACTGGCCCATACATGCTTCTTACATGTTGTGTGTCATGCTCTGACATAGTTTTTGTCATGCTCTCCAAACATCAATCCTATGATGTAAGTCCTGTTATTACTCCCATTCTACCATGGAGGAAAAGTCAGAAAAGTTGGGTGACTTGCCCAAGGTCACACAGTAAGTGGTGGAGTGAGGACTCTAGCCTGACTCCTGTGCCTGTGCCTTAACCTCCATCCATGGGCACGTCCTCAGGGAGCCCTCAACAGAACAGTGGTTGAAAGCGAAGGGGAGGCAGGTCTGAAGGCAACCCAAGGTGGGGGTGTTCAACAGAAATGCTGGGTGGAGACTCTGGGTGGTAGTGAGCTACACAGCACTAGAGAGATCCAAGCAGAGGATGCAGGTGGTGTAGAGCAGTTTGCCAGGAATATTACAGCAGCAGCAGCACCTGGAACTTGGTAGGAAAACAACTTCTTAGACTTCACCCCTTAGTAGGTACTTCAGACCTACTACTGACTCAGAAACTCTGTGGGTGGGCCCAGCTATCGGTATTTTCACAAGCCCACCTGGAGATTCCATTACATTCTCAAGCTTGAGAATCAGTGACATAGAAGCTTCTGCACACTTCCAGGGACAGGATTGGATCACTGTGGCCATGCCTTCCACTTCTGACACCCCACAGTTCTGCACAAGTAAGATAAGCATGTGACTCAGAACCCATCCAGTTTTCTTCCTTTTTTTTTTTTTTTTTTTGAAACAGAGTCTCACCATGTCACCCTGGGTAAAGTGCCATGGTGTCATAGCTCACAGCAACCTCAAACTCTTGGGCTTAAGCAATTCTCTTGCCTCAGCCTCCCAAGTAGCTGGGACTATGGGTGCCCACTACAACACCCAGCTATTTTTTGGTTATAGTTATCGTTGTTTGGCAGGCCTGGGCCGGATTTGAACTGCCAGCTCCAGTGTATGTGGCTGGCGCCCTAGCCGCTGAGCTACAGGCGCCAAGCCACCTTCTTTCTTTTTATGTTGAATATTTGTTCTTCGTATCTCGAAAACACTGACAGTTGCTAAATTGCATAGCAGGACTCAGTTACCTTACACATTCAAAGGTATGGTGGCTCAACCCTATAATTCCAGTACTTTGGGAGGTAAGAGGATCACTCAAGTTCAGGAGTTTGAGACCAGCCTGGGCAACATAGCAAGACCCTGTCTCACAAAAAAAGTTTTTTTTTATTTGGGCCAACCACAGTGATTCATGCTTATAATGCTAGCATTCTGGGAGGCCCAGGTGGCAGAATTTCTTGAGGCCAGAAGTTGGAGACCAGTCTGAGTAAGAACAAGACCCCATCTCTACAAAAAACAGAAAAGTTAGCCGGATGTGGTGGCACATGCCTGTACTCAGGAGGCTAAAGTAGGACTGCTAGAGCACAGGATTTTGAGGCTATAGTGAGCTATAATCATGACACTGCACTGCAGTCTGGGCAACAGAGTGAGACCCTGTCTATAAAGAAAAAAGAAGGTCCACAGGATAAATATTAGGAAAGCTGTGTATGACCAGGAGGCAGCTTATATTCCAGCCACTCCATTGCTTCATTGGCTTCCAAAGAAGTCCCCTAAGTCCTCCTCATTGGTTCATCTTGTTTCTTAAATCCTACCTTTTCTAAAAGCTCAATTTGAATGTCAAGTGCTAACACTCTGCTCCCCAGGGGGCAGACTCCCTCCTTCCTCCCATCCTTTTCTCCTGGGTTTTCTTTCATTTCTGGGGTACTCATTTCTTCTGGTACATTCTGCCTTGTGTCATGGGGATGTGGGCCTCTCCCAACAGACCATGCTCTCCTTGAGAACAGGCCAGTCTCAGTCATCAACAGCCTCCAGTGCCTGGCACACAGTAACATTCAGTGAGATTGATCAAAAGCAGCATTAGAACTACGTATGCAACTGTTTGCAGGATGGATGGACATTGCATGACAAGAAGGAAACTCACTGTGATTCGGCTTAAAGCCTTGAGGTCTTTGCAGAACTTTGAGGTTTTTGCAATAACCTGCACGGATACGAGTGTGTCTGCTAATACTCAGGTGGCCCCACCTCACACCCCACAAACATGGTTAGCTTTAACACCTCTTCATGCTCAGGATAATCAGTATAGCCCCTGGCAATGACAAATGCTGTATGCTCTCATAGCCAAACTTTGGAAAGTATCACACAGGACCACATGTGGACAAGTCTCCAGTTTAGGGAACAGAGAAGTCACACATTTAACTACTCTCAAAGAGACAGCAAATACAGACATTGGCAGACCAGAAACCAGGCCCCAGGTTAGCAGTTTATGTCTGTGGGTCCTCATGTCTTGTGACCAGGATGGTGGTGAGAGATTCCCCTTCCCTCATGGATTCCCATCCCCACACCCCTGGAATGGACTTGTTCTGCTGTGAAAGCTGAACATTCTGATGGAATGAGGAAACTTGTCTGATGTCTATCTCATCTGCCAATGACTTCACTGGGGTGAACTGGGAGTGCTCAAACCCCAGAGCACTTTACTGTTTTTAGGGCTACAGAGTACTAAAATAACAGGAATAACAAGAGAGAGAGAGTGACTCTAGATTAGTCATGGAAAATTCTCCCAACCCTCCCCACCCTTCTTGAGCTCCTGAGTAGCCTGGCACTTGGTAGCAACCATTATAGGTGTTTGCTCCAGAACCATGGGGCTTCCTATTGTGCTGGGTCACCTGGCACTGGGCCTGGCCCAACCTTGCAGGAATTAGAGCCCAAAGCTTCTAATTCTCAGACCAATTCTCTTATCATCCAAATGGTAAGACCCTAGAATTAGGAATAATCATTATAATCTCCCCAGCCATTACTGATCAAGAAGAAACCCAACAGAACAGAAATGGGTAAGGAGGGCCTGGCATGGTGGCTCATGCCTGCAATCCTAACACTCTGGGAGGCCAAGGTGGGAAGATCACTTGAGCTCAGGAGTTCAAGACCATCCCAAGCAAGAGGAAGACCCCATCTGGTTAAATAGAAAATTAGCCAGATGGTGTGGTGGGCACCTATAATCCCAGCTACCCAGGAGGCTGAGGCAAGAAGACCTCTTGAGCCCAGGAGTTTCCGGTTGCAGTGAGCTGTGAGAACTATGATGTTATAACTGCACTCTACACATTGACAGCTCCCCACCCTTCTTTCCCTTCAGCCAGGAGCAGCTCTGTTGTCTTTCCAAACCTCTATCAAAACTCTAAGAAAAAGAGGAAACGCCTGGATTCAAATGATCCTTCCACTTTGGCCTCCCAAATCACTGCACCTGGCCCATTTGGTATCTCTCTTTATACTTTGTCCCTTTTATCTTCTAGTTATTCTATTATCAGTCCTATTCTTATTATGAATTACCAAGCAAAAAAACAATCTGTGCCTCCCAAGGTGAAGAAAACAAATTTAAGGGGTATTTTTACTCACCCCTCTCAGCACTTTAGTCTATTTCTAATACAAAAAAAGAAGAAGAAGAAGAAGAATGAAAAGGAGAAAGAAGTAGAGGAGGATGTACAAGAGAGAAAGGAGAAAAAAACCACAGCAGGGGTGGGGGGAGGCAGTGGAGGAAAGAGGGGTAGGAAGACCTCTGACTGCTAAAAACCCACTCTGTGGTTTTCAGAGTGAATATAACCGTCTCGTGAAGGCATGAGCAATGTTGAAAGTGGGGAGAGAGGATTTTAACAAGACCAAAGAACAATTCAAGGGCTGAGAGCAAGAAAGAAGAACTTCTGTCTTGAGGTAAAGAGGTTTATGGGGGACCTGGGGTCTGGGAAGAGGATGGGATGGTTGACAGAACTGCTCAGGTGAGGACAGGTCTAGAGTGTAGCAATGTTATCACAGCTCACTGCAACCTGGGACTCCTGAGTTCAAGTGATCCTCCCACCTCAGCCTCCTGAGTGAGTAGAAGCTGGGACTGCAGGCATGTGGGACCACACCTGGCTAAAACTTGCTTCTTGAAGGGAAATGTCCTCTGCCCTCAGGAGCCTGGGGAAGAGATGGTCACTTATGCCAGCCAGGCTGGCATGCTCATACTCTTCTTCCCTGGGCTTTTAGGAGTCCTGGCCCCATTCTGACATTCCTCAAATGGGAAAGAGCCACGCCACACTGTCTTCACCGGAGGGAAATACAAACAAGTACCTTGGCGGAGCCTCAGCCCCTTATGCTGTTCTAAATCCTCCAGGCTTCTATTCAGTGCTCCTATGGGGACAGGATGGGGGAGTAAAAGGCAAAGGGTCATTTTCGTAAATAAAAAGGAGATAGAGAATTACTGGAGGAAAATGACCACAGTTTGGTTCAACCCTCTGCTGGAGCCTTCAGGGCTGGGCTGAGAAAAGCCCCAGGGCACCACTGAGCTTGGAGCTGGTCCTGGGAGGTACCAGCTTTGAGGGGAGCTCCTCTCCCAGGTGTGTGCTCTGGGAATGGTTAAAAGAAGGAGGCTTCTACCCATGGGCAGGTTTTTAGCAGAGTAAACCTGGAAATTCTAGGGTGAAAAAAAGGCGATTTAGAGCTCATTTTCCCCAAGTACTAGAGTTATGCACTTCAGTAGAAAGACCTTTTGCTTAAGAATCAGGAGACCTGGTTGCCTCAGTTTTCCCTAGTTGCAAAATGAGTTCCTAACCACCGGTCCATGGACTTTCCAGAGGTCCGTCACCAGACGGGTTCATAGGATCTGTGAATTTGGGGGAGAAATTCATCTGTATTTTCACCAATCTTTAATTGAAAGTTAGCATTTACTTCAACTAAGGACATAGGTAATGATCTAAATAGAATTTGCCACAATAGAAATCACAGATATTTCCAAATGTCATTAAAGTTGTTATAGATTTCTTCACATGTCACACTCAATCTTCTTCTAACGTTTTGACAACTGTCCTGTTATAATGTGTTTTCTCCGTCGCCCTATGTATTTTATTTTAATTTTTTAATGTTATCCTGAGAAGGGGCTCCACGTGCTTTACTCTGGGTTTCTTTGCAGTTCTGTGGGGGATCTGTATACAGACGCATTTATGGAGCTCAGAGCCTACCTTCCAGCTCCTCTGAGAAATTAGATTTCCGCGGTGGGAGATAATGGAATCTTTTCCTTACTATCTTGTCCCCGCCAGCGACCGTTCACTCCCCAGAACACTTAATAAAAGCTTTATGTGTCATTTAACCATCATGACATTCCCATGAGATAGCATTAGACACAAGAGGAATGTGAGGTTGTGCAAGGTTAAGTAACGTGCCGGGGATCACGTGAAGGTTGGATTTGAAGTCTGGAGTCTACGCAGCTCAGAACCTCCCAGCAAGGGTGCCTCGACTTAAAGAGGGGGCGAAGAGGGCTCTAACTGCCCTGTGCAATCTCTCACCCAGCCGCCTTCCCAGCCTGAGAATCCACAGGCCCCGGGCCCGCCCGCTATGGGGCTCACCACTTTTTATGGGCGAGAGGAGACCAGCTCCTGGCTTGTAGTGGGCCCAGAAAGTTCCTAGACTTTCCACCCCCCTCCCGCCCCGTCCCCTACCCGCTACTGAGGGCCCCTTGCTGCTGTAGTACAAGCTGCGACTCCAGGACCACCAGACCCCCATCTCGCACCCCCAACCCCCATCGCCACTCCTAGTTTAGGCTTTCCCGGGCCAGCCCCCACCCCGCACCCCTAGCGACACAAGGGACAGAAGGCAGGACCCAGGAAGGGCGGGGAGGGTGGAGGGCCACCGCTGACTGCAGCTGAAGACAGCTCCCTCTGGCGGTCAAGTGTGGCGTCAGCGGTACCCACTCCGCATTGTCCGCCTGCGCCGGGGGCGCTCCCCATCCCGGGCACCATGGTCACTTCTTTCAAGAGTATCTTTGCCCTACGGCCCCGCCGTCCCCAGCCCTGGTAAAGGGCCCACGGCGGACTTACACACTGTGCTGCAACTCGGTCCTAGGCACCACGAGGCCCAGCCACTCCCGCGGAGTGACTGGCGGTGTCAGCGCCTCGGAGCGGGTCAGCCTGTCTCGCTCTCCCCCTGCGCTGTGCCCCTCCCATCTCGCTGCGCCAGACACACGCCCTGAAAAGGGACACGGCCTTCTCAACACTCATCACTACCTAGTGCAGACCCAGGACTGCAAGCCAGATCTCCCCAGCCCGCCCCACTTTAATTCTTCCACCGTGCCCTTCAGCAGTGGCTCCCCAAAGCCGGCAAACATCTGCCAAGGCCCAACTCTGCTGCAATGCTGCAGCCTTTCCAGATCCCTCATTCAGAATATACTCCTTTCCTATTCCTTGATATACTTTAGGACCTTGTTGTTCTTTTTAGCTCAGTCCTTGTGTTGAGCTGTTCACGAAAGGGGTGGGTGGCTGTGAGCAGAGTGACAAGGGGAACTCCAGGAGAAAGACTCTCATAACCTAGATTGAGATCCTAGCCCCCCAGTTAAAAGCTGTGATTCTGGCCCCAGCTCAGGTGGGTCACTCCCTAATCCTAACACTCTGGGGAAGCCAGAGGCAGGAGGACTGCTTGAGCTCAGTTCAGACCAGCTTGAGCAAAAGTGAGACCCTGGGGCGAGTGGGGTGGCTCAGGCTTGTAATCTTAGCACTCTGGGAAGTCGAGATGGGTGGATTGCTTGAGTTCACGAGTTGGAGACCAGCCTAAGCAAGAGCGAGACCCTGTCTCTAAAAATAGCCGGGTGTTGTGGTGGGCACCTGTAGTCTCAGCTATTCCAAGGCCAGGCAAGAGGATCGCTTAAGTTTAAGGTTGCTGTGAGCTGTGACGCCATAGCATTTTATCCAGGGTGACAAATGAAGACTCTGCCTCAAAAAGAGAGAGAGAGAGAAACCCTGTATCTACTAAAAACAGAAAAAATTAGCCAGGCACAGTGGCCTGGGCCTGTAGTCCCAGCTACTGAGGCAGGAGGATTGCTTGAGGTTGCAATGATGTATGGTGCCCTGGAGACAGAGTGAGGCCAAGAAATAAGCTGTGATTCTAAGCAAGTCACAAGTGTTCTCCAAACCTCTATAAGCTTAGAACAAATGGCAAGTTAAAAAATAATAATAGCTTAGTGTTGTGTAAGAACTAAACACAATCATCTATGTGGATGCGCCTGGGGCACTGTTAATTGCTTCACTGTAAAGAGCGGTACAAATAATCATGGCTAACATTTAGTGAGGCCTAACTCTATGCCTGGCACTATGCTAAGTTACGTAGGTTACCTCATTTAACCCTCACAACAACGCTTAATAGAGGATATCGCCATTTTAAAGACTAATTTCAGAGAGGTCAGATTTAGACCAGTTGGTCTCACGCTAGAAGCTGCATTTAACCATATAAATAGTCTACCCCTGCTGTTTTAGTAATCTGTGTCCCATGGTGTCTCACACATAATAGATGTTCAATATTTGCCCAACACATCCATTTATTAAAGGCTGAGCATGTCTGGCCTAGGACCCTGAGAGACTTGTCCAAATCATACAATTATTGAATTTTAGGACTACAATTTGAACACAAGACACTCAGGCTCTAACATCTGCTTTTTAACCATGATGCTGGGCTGAACTGTAATCCTTTTTTATCTTCCTCTTCAAATCAAATGATGCTTTGTATTAATAGCTAGGCACAACCCATGTCCTTAAACATCAATATATTCTTTCTGGAGTCACCAGGACATTCTGGTAGAGACATGGTGCAGTCCAAAGGTGTGACAACACAGGAGAGGGGGCAAGAAGTTGAGGTCAGGGATTGACATTGAGGCCATACCAATGGGCTGCTGCTGGAATTTTTTATTGGGATTGTGATAAATTTATAGATAAATATAGGGAAAATCAATAACTGTCTCCAGTTTCTGTTATGTTCCTTAATAGTATTTTAATGTTTTTACCTATAGGTCCTATTAGAAACCTCATTACATTTCTCTGGGCATTTTACAGTGTTTTCTTCTACCATATTTTCTGACTAAGACTTATACCTAAGAAAAGTAATAATTTATGTATCCATTTTCTAAATGAATACTTCCTATTTTATTTATATTAGTTACATATCTGAATTTAATTTACTATTTTATGCACATTTTAATTATAAAAGATTCTACTCTATGGATATGCCATACTTTATTCAACTATTCTCTTACCAATGAGTCTTCACCTGTTTCTAATTTTTTGGTATTATAAAAAATGCTGCAGTGAATATCCTTGTATACATTTCCTAGCATACTAATGCTTTTATTTCTACACAGTAGACCCAGAAGTACAGAGTATGTGCATTTTAAATATTAATATATAATGAGACTGAGCACAGCAGCTCATACCTGTAATCTCAGCACTTTGGGAAGCCAAGGCAGAAAGACTGCTTAAGGCCAAGAGTTAAATACCAGCCTGGGCAATAACTCTATATCTACAAAAAAAAAAAAAATAGAAAAATTAGCTGAGCATGTGCCTGTAGTCCTAACAACTTGGGAGGCCGAGGCAGGAAGATTGCTTGAGCCCAAGAGTTTGAGGCTGCAATGAGCTATGACTGTGCCACTACACTCCAGTCCAGGCAACAGAGACAGGCCCTATACCTTAAATATCTATATACACACACACACACACACACACACACACACACACACGATGCCAAAAAAAGTGTGCACATTTTAAGAAAGGAAAAGCTGTATTAAGATAGTAATACTCAATATATACCAATACAAAAAGATGGATACAAGTCACATTGAGTGCCTCCTATAATTGCCAAAGTGAAACATGACTTGAGTATCACAAATTTAATCCAATTTCTTCCTTTCTTAAAATGTGTTACATTTTTTTGGCACCCTCTGTATTTTCCTGTTATGTTGAACAATATTCACTTATTACCATTTTACTTAGAATTTTAGTGGAAATGAATATAAGATTTTTATCAGAAGATACTATTGACTTTCTTTCTTGATCTGTTAGCATATTAATTAATATCAATACATTTCCTAATACTGAATTATCTAAGAATTTCTAAAATTGGATGTTACTCCATTTGTCATGGTATATTATATCTTTAAATCCTGCTGGATCATTTTGTTAATGTTTTATTGGAGATTTTCACGTGAATATTTATAATTGAGGTTGGTTTGTAGTTGTTCTCTTTATATTTCTTTGTAAGATTTGGCATTAGTAAAAAGAAATGAGATTTCCTTCCTTTTTTTAATTTTGTCATTCAATTTGAATACCATCAGAGTTATACTGAAGAATTTTTTTTTTTTTTTTTTGAGACAGAGCCTCAAGCTGTCACCCTGGGTAGAATGCTATGGCATCACAGCTCAAGGCAACCTCCAACTCCTGGGCTTAAGTGATTCTCTTGCCTCAGCCTCCCAAGTAGCTGGGATTACAGGCTCCCGCCACAACACCTAGCTATTTTTTGGTTGTAGCTGTCATTGTTGTTTGGCAGGCCTGGGCTGGATTTGAACCCGCTAGCTCTGGTATATGGGGCTGGTGCCTCAGCCGCTTGAGCTATAGGCACCGAGCCTATACTGAAGAATTTACTTATAAACTATGTTGCTCAGGCAGGTCTTGAACTCCTGGCCTAAAGTTGTCCTTCCACCTCAGCCTACCAAAATGTTAGGATTACAAGTATCAGCCACTGTGCCCAGCCTTCCTTTCCTTTTTAAATGAATATTTCCATTCCATTTCTCACACAGATTAATGTGATATATACTATGATTGAAAGTATTTTTTATTTTTTTGAGACAGAGTCACATTCTGTCACCCTTGGTAGAGTGCTATGGTGTCACGGCTCACAGTACCTCAAACTCTTAGGCTTAAGCAATTCTCTTGCCTCAGCCTCCAAAGTAACTGAGACTATAGTTGCCCACCACAATGCCTGGCTATTTTCTGTTTCAGTTGTCATTGTTGTTTAGCTGGCTTGAACTGGGTTCAAACCTGCCAGCCTTGATGTACGTGGCTGGTGCCATAACCACTGTGCTATGGGCACTGAGCCAGTTTGGTTATATTTTGTCTAATGTATTTGTGAGGTACAGGCTAAGTTCCTATAACAAAAAAATGGATTAAAAAAATGCAGTGGCCTAAACAAGACAGAATTTTCTTTCTCTCTCCTATAACAGTGCTGGGTAGTCTAGGCTAGGTAGGTCACTTTGAGGTTTTCCAGGAATGAAGTTCCTCCCTCAGTTGTTTGCTTACCCATTCCTTAAACTTAAAGTATTGCCCTCAGCTGAATGGTTGAAGTGAGTTCACTTAGCACTCTACATTTCAACCTGCACGAAATGGGAAAGAGAAAAACGGTGAACATTTTGTTATTTTGCTGCACAGCAAAGTGGCTTAAAATAATAATAATTTATTCACTCACAATTCTGTGTTTGGGCAATTTGGGTTGGTCTCACATGGGCTCGTGCTTTGGCCTATAGTAAACTAGAGGTAGGCTGAGTGCTAACTGGTTGCAGAAGGCCTCACTCACACGTCTGATGCTTGGCTTGGGTAACTGGAGGAACTTGTGTCGTGTGTCCCTGGCATCTAGCAGGCTAGCCTGAGCTTTGTCACAGAGTAGCTGGATTCCAAAGGAGGGCAAAACTCAATGCATAAGCACTTTTCAAGACTCCGATTGTACTCCGATTTGCTAAATCCCATTAGCTAAACCAAGATTCAACAGGCTGAGTGGCAAAGCCACATTGTTAAATGGTAGGTACACAGAAATAGGAGGACTTTGTGGCAGTTTGTTTTGGCAATCTGCTACAAACTACCAGATCTATAGTAGCACAAAATACTTCCCTTTACCTGCCATTGACAAAAACTTAGCGACATAGGAACACCTCAGCTACAGAGGCTAACTAGGTAGACAAGTTCTTACTAAAATTCAGTGTAGGGGAGCAGGAGGGTTCAAAAGGGAGACTTGGGATAAGTAAGCACAGTGGCTTATGCCTGTAATCCCAATACTCTGGGAGACTGAGGCAGGTTGATCACTTGAGCTCAGGAGTTCGAGACCAGCCTGAGCAAGAGGGAGACCCTGTTTCTACTAAAAATAGAAAAACTAGCTGGTACCATGGCAGGCACCTATAGCTCCAGCTACTTGGGAGGCTGAGACAAGAGGATCACTTGCGCCCAAGAGTTGAGGTTGTTGTGAGCTATGACGACACAACACTCTATCCAGGGCAACAGAGTGAGACTCTTCCCCCCCAACAAAAAAAAGGAGAGAGAGGCTTGGGGGAAATGGACACTGGAGGGAAAGAGCAGTCTATCCCATAGACAATGAGTCCATAAACTATTTCTTCAATTTTTTTTTTTTTTTTTGAGGCAGAGTCTTACTCACTCACCCTGAGTAGAATGCCTTTGTATCATAGCTCTCAGCAACTTCAAATGCTTAGGCTTGAGCAATCCTTTTGCCTCAGCCTCCTGAATAGCTAGGACTACAGGTGACCACCACAACTCCCAGCTAGTTTTTCTATTTTTAGTAGAGACGGGGTCTTACTCTTGCTCAGGCTGATCTGGAACTCCTGAGCTCATGATCCATCTGTCTTGGCCTCCTAGAGTGCTAGGATTACTGAGCTACCATGCCCAGTCTTTTCTTTATTAAAAGCAAAGAATAAGAAACCACATAATTTAAGAAAGGACTAAAAAGTAAAAACTTTCAATTAGGAGCACATTTCAAATTGTCCCTCTAGTTCCCAGCCAGTAAAGGTCAACCCAGCCAAAGGAGGAAGGAAAGGAGAAGCAGTGGGAGGGCTCAATCACAGGCCCCTACTCATGCAAATCACCTTGAGGAAGGGTACAAATTACATTTGAGGATTTGGTAATTAATTCACTTAATTAATTAATGTGCTCACATACCTCTTAGAAAGTTTTTAATACCTCCAGGGTTATCCACATTTCAGTTTTAAGGCAGTTGCGTTAGAATATTTGAATTCTGATATCCTTCTCACTTCTTGTTATTTTTCAGCATTTTAATTCTGTTCTTTGTACCAACTCCAAAAATAGATACATTTTTTAGTTTGGCCTCCCATTATAGTTTGATTAGGTTTTTTCTTAAAATTGTCATAGTAAAAACACATTCTTATAAATGTAGCATATAAATTCTCAATCTCATTCCCAAGGTAAACACTCTACATTTGGACATATTTCCTTCCAGATACGTATGGGGGGAGATACGTGCATCTGTCTGTAGATAGACAGGGATACATACACAGATAAATATGTACATATATACACACACATATAAATATTCTGTATTAAGTTTGCTTGAAATTTTAATAAAATATTATGAGACAGAATAAAGTTGCATATTAAAAAAAATAATATACTATGACCAATGATTTTTAGTTTCCTTAGGGTCACAAGGACATTATCAGTTTTAAGAAACCTATTTAAATAGATCACTATACTAAAATATCTATAAAGAAAAAGCAGCCTGGTACAATGGTTCATGTCTGCAATCTCAGAACTTTGAGAGGTTGAGGTCGCAGGGTCATTTGAGGCCAGGAGTTTGAGACCAGCCTGGACAACATAGTGAGACATCATTTCTACAAAAAAAAAAAAAAAAAAGAAAAGAAAAGAAAAAAGAAAGAAAGAAAGAAAGAAAAATTAACTGAGTGTGGTGTCATGTACCTATAGTCCCAGCTTCTTGGGAGGCTGAGGCAGGAGGATCACTTGAGCACAGGAGTTTGAGACTGCAGTGAGGTGTGGTGATGCCACAGCACTCTAGCTTGAGTGACAGAAATGGACCTTGCATCTAAAAATTAGAAAGAACAACCATATGGTCATTTTATAGTTGATGTTTAAAGGCTGTTAATAAAACATTGAACATCTATTCTTTTTTTTAACCCTTAATGAAATAGAACTAAATATAAATTCTTTAACATAATAGAATATAGAATATATCCCATTCCCAAAGCTAGCATAATGCTTAATAAAAAATCAATTGAATTAAACTCAGGAAAAAAGACATTGATTCATTTTTACTTTTATTATTTAATATTTTTCCAGAGATATTAACCAACGCAAGTAGAAGAGAGAAATCAGAGCTATTAAAAAGGGAGTAATTACATGTCTGTAATCCTAGCACTCTGGGAGGCTGAGGTGGGATTGCTTGAGCTCACGAGTTCAAGACCAAACTGAGCAAAAGCAAAACCCCATTTCTAGTAAAATAGAAAAACTGAGGCAAGAGGATCACTTGAGCTGGAGTTGGAGGTTGCTGTGAGCTATGACAGCATGGCACTCTATTCAAGGTGACAGTTTGAGACTGTCTCAACAAAAAATAAAAGGAGTAATTATTATTATTTACAAATAATATATGACTGAAAATCTAAGAAAAGCTATAATAAACAATGACAGAATTAAGGGAAGGTAGCTGGGTATGAAATTAATATCTAGTAATCTATTGCTTTTACATATGAAAAATGACAAGTTAAAAGATATAATGAATGATATAAATATACAAAAAAAAAGAGTTAAGAGTTATGAGGGAAAGTGACATTTTCAATAGTGACAAAGAAGATAAATTACTCAGAAATAAGCTTAAGAAAAAATGGACAAGGCCTTTATGAAAAAAAAAACTGCCAAGCATGTCTAAGACAAACGCACACACACACATACACCAATACACAAGATTGAAAAAGTAAAAAATAACATAATGTTATTGGATCAAAAGAATCAATGTCACAAAAATTTCAATTCTCCCTAAGTTAAAATATAAATCGAACATACACCAATTTTAAAAATACCAATAGGGGCTGGGCATGGTGGCTAATACCTGTAATCCTAACACTCTGGAAGGCTAAGGCAGGTGGACTGCTTGTGCTCAGAAGTTCAGAGACCAGCCTGAGCAAGAGCGAGACCCCGTCCTTACTAAAAACAGAAAAACTAGCTGGATTTTGTGGTAGGTGCCTATAGTTCCAGCTACTCAGGAGGCTGAGCCAAGAGGATCATTTGAGCCCAAGAGTTTCAGGTTTTTGTGAGCAAGATATCACAGCACTCTACCCAGGAAAATAGAGTGAGATTCCGTCTCTAATTAATTAATTAATTTATAAAATATACCAATAGGACTTTTCCTTGGTGGTGGGTCGTGGGAAACTAAACAAACTGATTATTAAAATCAGATAAAAAATTAAAAAATAAATTTATATAAAAATTCTTTTTTCACTTTTGAATTTTGAATCCTGTAAATGTAATTACCTATTTGAAGTTATAAAATTTGCAAGAGTGAGACCCTGTCTCCACTAAAAATAGAAAAATTAGCCAGGCGTTGTGGCAGGCACCTGTAGTCCCAGCTACTTAGGAGCCTGAGGCAAGAGGATTGCTTGCACCCCAGAGTTTGAGGTTGCTATGAGCTATGATGCCATAGTACTCCACCCAGTGTGAGAGAGTGAGACTCTGTCTCCAAAAAAAAAAAAAAGTGCTTAAATATGCTTTAAAAACATATACATACATAAAGAGGGGTTTTTAAAAATAAAATGTTCTCATACACATAAATTTGCAATTTGTCTTTTTTGGCATAAAGGTATATTATGGGCATTCCTTCGAGCCTATATTTACAGAACTATTTTATTCTTTTTAATAATATATATATACATTTTATTGTATTAAATGAAATTTATGAAACCATTTCCCTATTGATGCAATTCAGGAGCTTTTTCTTTTTTTTGGTTTCCTGCAGCTGGAGCTTTTGATATGGGGGTAATTCTTCTTAGCCAGGATTAGAAGATATAAATATAAAAGTAAAATAACAAAAATACTGGAAGAACATTATGGTCTCAGCCTGAGGGAAATGTTCTTAAACAATACTGGAAACCAGCTCGGCACCTGTGGCTCAAGTGGCTAGGGCGCCAGCCACATACACCTAGGGTGGCGGGTTCGAATCCCCAGCCCCGCCCGCCAAACAACAATGATGGCTGCAACCAAAGAATGGCCGGGCGTTGTGGCGGGTGCCTGTGGTCCCAGCTACTTGGGAGGCAGAGGCAGAAGACTCGCTTGAGCCCAGGAGTTGAGGTTGCTGTGAGCCATGATGCCATGGCACTCTACCCAGGGATAGCTTGAGGCTCTGTCTCAAAAAAAAAAAAAAACAATATTGGAAACCCAGACAACTTGAAAGAAAAGATAGATAGGTTATATTTCATTATATACAAATGTAAATTTTGTTTGGGGCAAAAAGTATCATAAACAAAGTTAAGAGACAAACAACAAAGTAGGAGAAAGTATTTTTTTTAAATGGCAGATAAAAAAATGCAGATTGGTTAATATATCTAATGTAGAGAAAGATTTTAAAAGTTGATTTTTTAAAAGAAATGCAAATAATATGAGCACACAATTCCTAGAAGTACTCATAACCAGTAAAGATCCTCGACCTCAGTAGTGATAGAAATGCAAAATAAAACAATGAGATCTAATTTTTCATCTATCATGTTGGCAAAAAATGTAAAATACAGACAATATCCATTGTTGGCAGGGTATGTACAATGAGAAAATGTACACTACCAAGCATTTTTGGTATTCATCTGAATCTCAACTACCTTTTGGGAGAGTAACCTGATTATGCTAGAAAAAAATTTTAATGCTCATTTTCTTTGACCAAGCAATCCATTTAATTTAGGAAAAAATAACCTGAAAATATAATCTTTAGTTTCTGTTTCTCTTTCCCTCTTGCTTCTCCCCAGTACACCTCTCTTGATTTAGTGTCTCACTGCTCAGCCAGCTGGACTATCATCACCAAGCCCTCCTCTACCTCCATTATATTCTAGCCAACCAAAGTTACTGCCTGGGACAGGGGGATGGGCTTGGAAGCCTTTGTCTAGTGGGACCCCTTGTGCTTTCAGGAGAGTGAAGCCAAAGACCAGCAGAGCCAATACTTGCTTCAAGTTCCTGGGCCTTCTAACAACGTGCAGGATGCTGATGGCACCTAGAAGAAGCTACTGTGCCCTGGCCATCTTGTTGGCATTTGTGGACATCCAATCTGGTGGTGAGGACAGACCCAAGAGCAGAGACAGCCATCAGGGAGAACCTTGGGCTCATGGGGAGGGATGGATCCCATAATTTTTTTCTAGTGGGGAAGAAAAGGACTCATTCTTCTTGACCCTAATGAAAGGGTAGAAACTATTATTGGTAGAACTAATACTATTCCAACTCCATCAGACATTCTGCCTCTGCTATGTGTTGTAAAGAGCCTCACAATCTGGGCCTCAATGCAAGATTTCTTCAGGCTTTTATATAGGATGGCCATAAAGTTTGTGTGCAATTAAAAATTAAAAATTGCACACAAACTTTATGGCCACCTTGTATTATGAAATCCAGATTTGAGGTACAGATACTAGAATCTTCATCAACTTTAGCAACAAGTTTAATCCTCTATGTCACTTTACTTATAAAATGGGAATAATCACACCTGTCTCTATGGCTATATCAAGAATTAAATACAGGGAAAGCACTTTATTTATTTATTTATTTATTTATTTATTTATTTAAATTGAGATAGAGTCTCACTTTCTTGCTCTCTGTAGAGCGTTATGGCATCATAGCTCACAGCAACCTCAAACTCTTGAGCGCAAGCGATTCTCTTGCCTCAGCCTCCGTAGTAGCTGAGACTATAGGTACCCACCACAATGCCCAGCTATTTTTTTCTGTTTGTTTTGTTTTGTTTATCAGGCCCTGGTAGGTGCCAACTCACCAGCCCCTGTGCATGTGGGAGGCACCCTAACCACTTAGCTAGCCCACTCCCTGGAAAGTACTTTAATAGAAACCCTATAAAAGTCCCAATTGGAGGGTGGAAATAAAATATAAACCATTTTTGAGTTGAATGGCTGAGATTTCACTCGCCACAGGGGTGGGGAACCTGCAGCCTTCTCATTTCAAGATTGTTCCTTTTTAAGCCCCAAAGGAGTCAAGAAAAGCTTCATCTTTCTCTGTTGCACTGCTTTTAATAAAAGAATTTGTCCTACAAAATTTGGATTCAGTCAAAAGGCTGCACTTAAGGACCTAGAAGGTCACAGGTTCCCCAACCCTATGTGGCAGCCTCTAGCCCATAATCTACTCTTCTGTAAGGGTGGCACTTAACATCTCTGGGGGAGCCTCCATCTCTGCTTCAACATTTTCCTGTGAGTGAATTTAGTTGACCATGCCTACCACAGGGAGTTTTATAAGGCAAAACACTCCACAGGGGTTCAACTGCTGAGGGAGTGAGAAATTGAGTGGCAGCATCAGCATCTGTATGGTGAGTTTTTAGCAGGGGGCTGGATTTAACCAAGGCTGGGGTTTTGCAAGGAATCCTGATAGAAGTAGTAAAGCTAAGGGTGCATATAAGGGAGTGATTATAGCAGTGGACTACAAAATAGAAACTGCATAAGGAAGTGAAGTTGTGAGGAGAGTGAAAGACAGTGAAAAAGTGGTAGTGTCCATGGATGGGAAAATTAGGAGGAAAGAGACACCCACTGGGCCAACGTATTGCGTTGGGCTAACCCAACTGCCTTGTTTTCTCCACTTCTGTATCCAGGCTATAGATTACTTATGGAGAAAATTATAAAGTCTTCAGATTGCTACCATCAAAGAGTTGTGATCTTTGGATATCAATGGTCCCTCAATAACTTGTCTGTTTCTCCAGTCCATTTTCACTCCCAATTCCACATAGTGGCCATTTTTAATCTTCTTTGGTGTTTCCATGACCTCTCTTACCTCTTACTTGGTAGAAAATGTTTTACTCATCCCTGAAGTATCAACTCAAGTACTAAATTCTCTATGAAGTTTTCTTGATTCTTCCAGACAAACTCAGGAATCTTGCAATTATCGGAACTATAAATTTGAATTGTAATTTTTTGCCAATCTATCTTTACATTAGGTTCTAAACTCCTTGAGAGTGGGGCTCATGTTTTATTCATCTTAGCCCCAGCATCATACAGCTTGGAAGAGTGGATACTTAAACATTTTTGTTAAGTGAAAGAACAAATAAATAACTCTATGGATGAATGGAAGCTTTGAGCTTGTATTTAGTCCCTTACCTCTCATATTTCCCTTGCCAAAGGAATTAGGTAACTTGCCTATAGTCACATAGCCAAAGACAGAATTGGTGTTTCTTGTCCACCACTGTCACTGCTAGGTTGTACTCCAGTATCTCTAATAACAAAAGAGCAGGTATGATGAAATTTGAGGAAATCTACCTGACCTCCCATGGGTAATCCTTCCCTTCCCATTCTAGGATGCATAAATATCACCAGCTTAGTTTCCCAGGAAGGAAAGCAACTAAAGTTAATCTGTACTGTGTGGATCAAGAAAGAAGAGGCTGAGGGGTTTGTAGTGTTTTTATGCAAAGACAAGTCTGGGGACTGTTCCCCTGAGACCAGCTTGAAACAGCTGAGACTTAAACGTGATACTGGTGTTGATGAAAAGTCATCTCAGTTGGTGTTCACCATAAACCAACCCACACCACTGGACACTGGGACCTATCAGTGCTGTGCCCGAAGTCAGAAGCCAGATATCCACCTTCAGGGCCATTTTTTCTCCATTGTAGTCACAGGTAAGTCCCTAATATTCATCCTAATGCAACCAGGTGGGATACTAAGCAGGGTTGGTAGATATAAGTAGATGTTTTGGGTCCTAGATCAGCAGTTCCCTCCTTGGGAAGAGCCCGTCATTTACTCAGTCTTCCTGGCAGCAGCACATATACAGAGTATCTCATTTTGTCTTTAAAATATCTTAATGGGGCTGTCATCTCTTTTTTAATGACAGGAAAGGAGTCACCCCAGAGGAGTGAAAAGAGATTTGTGCAATGCCCTTTACTGATCATTGCTAGTAAAAGCAGAGAGAAGTCTGGAATTTAGGCCCCCTGATTCCCAATTCAGAGCTCTCCCAGAGACATGGCTGTATTTCTAAATGAAAGCAGAGAAAGAGATAAGTTTGAGGTAAAATAGATATTTGTCTCAAGGAACATATAGTTGTAAGAAACAGAAACCCACACAAGCTACCACAGATCGTAGGGAGAAAAGAAAACAAGTACAGAGGGCCTTCATGAGTTACAGTTCCTGGAATTAGAAACCAAAAAGCCAAGTGAACTCAAAACAGTTACTCCCTATCTCTAACGCTCTGTGACAGTGAAGCCTGTCATCTCTGCATGCCTTCATTGTGTGCACACTCCCACTTCACTACTACTTGGCACAGCCTAAATTCAGTCTTTCCAGCCTCAGCTTTATATGACTTCCTTGAGTCAAAGTATCCACTCACCCTCTGTGCTTCTGTATCTCCAGACAATAGAGCAAACCTTCCAAATGTTGTGAAAAAATTTCTATCTAAAATTCTACATCCCACCAAACTACAAATCAAATGTGAGGAAAGAATAAAGACACTATCAGGCATGCAATGACTCAAAAAATTTTGACTTCCATGTGATCTTTTTATATTTATTTATTTATTTACTTATTTTGAGACAGAGTCTCACTCTGTCGCCCTGGGTAGAGTGCCGTGCCATCATCACAGTTCACAGCAACCTCAAACTCCTGGGCTCAAGTGATCCTCCTGCCTCAGTTTTTCAACTTTTCATAGGGACAGCATCTCCCTCTTACTCAGGGTGGTCTAGAACTCCTGAGCTTTAGCAATACACTTGCCTTGGCATCCCAGAGTGCTAGGATTACAGGCATGAGCCACCACACCTGGCCCATGTGATCTTTGTAAAGAAGCTACCAGAGTATGTGCCTCAGTTAAAACAAGAATGTGAATCAGTAAAGTGGATAAAATGAGATCCAGGAAACAACAAATCTAACAGGGGAAAGGAGAAGAAGAAATTCTAGAATGAAAAAAGGGCAAAAAGCATTCAAAAAATTAATGAAACAAAAAGTTAAATAAATAATTAATAATAATAATAATTAAATAATTAAAATCTAGTTAATTTTTTGGCCAAATTAACTAGAAACAGAAAAGTAAAATCTCTAATAACCTCAATCAGAAATGATAAAGGAGAAATAACAAAAGATGCCACAGAGATACAAGAGATTATATCTGACTACTACTACAAGAAACTCTATGCTCAGAAATTTTACAATGTGGAGGAAATGGATGAATACCTGGAATCATACCCTCTCCCTAGACTTAATCAAGAAGAAATAGATCTTTTGAACAGAACAATTTTAAGAACTGAGAGCAAAGACAGAATAAAAAAAAAATAACTCCCAACAAAAAAATGCCCTGGTCCAGATGGCTTCACACCAGGATTCTATCAAACCTTCAAAGAAGAACTTATACCTATATTGCAGAAATTACCCCAAAAAACTGAGAAGGAAGGAATCTTCCCCAACTTGTTCTATGAAACATCACTGTGATAACAAAACCAGGAAAAGACCCAACTAAAAAGAACTTCAGACCAATTTCACTAATGAATATAGACGCAAAAATTCTCAATAAAATCCTTGCCAATAGATTACACCTACACATTTAAAAAAATCATTCATGGGCTGCACCTGTGGCTCAAAGGAGTAGGGCACCAGCCCCATATGCCAGAGGTGGTGGGTTCAAACCCAGCCCTGGACAAAAACCTCAAAAAAAAAAAATCATTCATCATGATCAAGTAGGTTTCATCCTAGGGACGCAAGGCTACTTTAACATACACAAGTCCAGGCTCGGCGCCTGTGGCTCAAGCAGCTAAAGCGCCAGCCACATACACCTGAGCTGGCGGGTTCGAATCCAGGCCAGGCCTGCCAAACAATAATGATGGCTGCAACCAAAAAATAGCCGGGCGTTGTGGTAGGCGCCTGTAGTCCCAGCTACTTGGGAGGCAGAGGCAGGAGACTCGCTTGAGCCTAGGAGTTAGAGGTTGCTGTGAGCTGTCATGCCACAGCACTCCACCCAGGGTGACAGCCTGAGGCTCTGTCTCAAAAAAAAAACAAAAACATACACAAGTCCATAAACGTAATTCACCATATCAACAGAAGCAAAAACAAAGACCAAGTATGATCCTTTCAATAGATGCAGAAAAAGCATTTGATAAAATTCAGCATCATTTACTAATTAGAACACTTAAGAATACAGGCATAAGTGGCACATTTCTGACTCTGATCGAAGCCATCTACCACAAACCCCAGCTAATATTTATACTGAATGGAGTAAAACTAAAAGCTTTTCCACTTAGAACTGGAACCAGACAAGGTTGTCCTCTGTTGCCACTACTATTCAACATAGTGTTGGAAGTTCCAGCCAATACAATCATATAAGAGAGGGAAATAAAGGGCATCCAAATGGGAACAGAGTAAGTCAAACTCTCTCTCTTTGCCAACAATATGATCTTATACTTAGAGAACCCCAAAAACTAAACTACAAGACTCCTGGAAGTCATTAAAAAATACAGCAATGTCTCAGGATATAAAATCGATGTCCACAAATCAGTACCCTTTGTATATACCTTTTATAGCCAAGATGAGAAGCTAATCAAGGACACAATTCCCTTCATAGTAGCTTTAAAAAAAAATGAAATACCTAGGAATATACTTAACAAAAGAGGTGAAGGACCTCTACAAAGTAAATTACAAAACCCTAAGTAAAGAAATAGCAGAAGATAATAACAAATGGAAGAACATACCATGCTCATGGCTGGGAAAAATCAACACTGTTAAAATGTCTATACTTCCCAAAGCAATCTACAGATCCAATATAATCTCCATTAAAATACCATCATCATACTTTCAAGATTTGGAAATAATAATTCATTGTTTTGTATGGAACCAGAAGAAACCCCGTATAGCCAAGGCAATTCTTAGGAATAAAAACAAACCCAGGGGTATCACCCTACCAGACTTTCAGCTATACTACAAGGCCATAGTGATCAAAACAGCATGGTACTGGCATAAAAATAAGAGACATTGACATTTGGAACTGAATAGAAAACCATGAGATGAAACTAACATCTTACAGCCATCTGATCTTTGATAAACCAAGCAAGAACATACACTGAGGAAAAGAAATTTTACCTATTCAATAAATGGTGTTGGAGGGCTGGGCAAGGTGGCTCATGCCTATAATCCCAGCACTCTGGAAGGTGGATGCAGGTAGATTACTTGAGTTCACAGGTTCAAGACCAGCCTGAGCAAAAGCACGACCTTGCCTCTAAAACTAGCCAGGCATTGTGGTGGGTGCCTATAGTCCCAGCTAGTTGGGAGGCTAAGGCAAGAGAATTGCTTGAGCCCAAGAGTTTGAGGTTGCTGTGAGCTATGATGCCATATCACTCTACCAAGGGTGACAAGTGAGACTCTGTCTCAAAAATAAATAAATAAATAAATAAATAAATAAATAAAAATAAAAAAATAAAGGGTGTTGGAAGAACTGGATAACCACATGTAAAAGACTGAAACTGGACCTGCACCTCTCACCACTTACAAAAATTGATTCAAGATGGATAAAGATTTAAATCTAAGGCACAAAACAATAAAAATCCTCAAAGAAAGTGTGAGGAATACACTTGAAGATATCAGCCTGGGGAAAGATTTTATGAAGAAGACTTCCATGGCAATTGCAACAACAAAAATAAACAAATGGGACCTAATTAAACTGAAAGGCTTCCGTACAGCTAAGGAAGCAACAACCAAAGCAAACAGACAATCTTCAAAATGGGAAAAGATATTTGCATCTATTATGAATCAGACAAAAACTTGATATCTAAGATCTATAGAGAACTCAAATTAATCAACAAAAAAAGACCCAACATATCACTGGCCAAAAGAGATGAACAAAACCTTCTCTAAAATAACACAGACAAATGGCTAACAAACATATGAAAAAGTGCCCATTGTCCCTAATCATCAGAGAAATGCAAATCAAAATTACCCTGAGATATCACCTAACCCCAATGAGAATGGCCCACATCACAAAGTCTCAAAGCTGCAGATGCTGGTGTGGATGTGGAGAGAAGGGAACACTTTTACACTGCTGGTGGGACTGCAAAATAATATAACCTTTTTGGAAGGAAGTATGGAGAATCCTCAAAGAACTCAGATTAGACCTCCCATTTGATCCTGCAATCCCATTACTAGGCATCTACCCAGAAGGAAAAAAATCCTTTTATCTTAAGGACATTTGCACTGGACTGTTTATCACAGCTCAATTTACAATTGCCAAATTGTGGAAACAGCCTAAATGCTTACCAACCCAGGAATGGATTGACAAGCTGTGGTATATGTATACCACAGAATACTATTCAGCCATTAAAAAAGATGGAAACTTTACATCTTTTGTATTAACCTTAGATGGAGGTGGGTGGAACACATTCTTAGTAAAGCATCACAAGAATGGAGAAACAAGAATCCAAGGTACTCAATTCTAATATAAAGCCAGTAGATGAGCTAATACAAGGCAGTGGGGTTGGGGAATGAGCAAGTGGGGAGAGGGGAGGAGAGAGGGGGATAGGGGCTCATAGTGTATGACACACCTCTTGGGGGCGGGACAGTATTATAGGAGGGACTTTATCTAACAAATGAAATCAGTGTAAGCTAATTCTTTGTACCCTCAAAGAACCCCAAACAATAAAAAATAATAATAATTTTTTTTTTTAAAAAGGGGAAAAAAGAAGGGGCTAAAACAACAATTAGTTCAGAAGAAAACAAGAGAAAAAGGGCTTGGAAAGAAGATCTCTAAGGGAAGAGAGAAAATGGAATAGAGAGATCACCTTTGTGAAAGCCCATTTTAGAATAAAGGATTAAAGATATGGATATAGATATGGAAAACTCTGCTAGTTAAAAAAATAAATAAATAAGAGGGCAGCACCTGTGGCTCAAAGGAGTAGGGTGCCAGCCCCATATGCCAGAGGTGGCGGGTTCAAACCTAGTCCTGGCCAAAAACTGCAAAAATAATAATAATAATAATAATAATAAATAATAAGAACAATTAGGTATGATGGCTTACGCCTATAATCCTAGTACTCTGGAAGGTCATGGTGGGTGGACTGCTTGAGCTCAGGAGTTTGAGACCAGCCTGAGCAAGAGCAAGACCTAGTCTCTACTAAAAATAGCAAAACTACCTGGGTGTTGTAGTGGGTGCCTGTAGTCCCAGCTACTCAGGAGGCTGAGGCAAGAGAATCTCTTGAGCCCAGGAGCCAGGAGTTAGAGATTGCTGTAAGCTATGGTACCACAGCACTCTACCCAGTGAAACTATCTAAAACAAAAAGCAATAAAATAAAATCAGGTGATAATTATCTCTAGAAAAAAACCTAAATTTCATAAAAACATAACACAGAACTTCATTCTGCAAAAAATAATGCAGAATCTGAATTAGGGAAACATGACTCATTTAAATAAAATTTGTGATATTATTTTTGGAAGGATGCAGAGAAAAAAAGGGGGTGAAGTATAAGAGAACCATATTCTCATCTACTATAACAGAAACTTAAGAGGTAATGTCTAAATATCATTAGGAAGTGGCAATATGGTCGTATTATGTAGGAATAAACCTCTCAAAGATATGGCAGTAAAACCTCTCAAAGATATGGCAGTGGTTGTCTCTAGGTAATAAGCCTAGGAGAATCAAAGGGCATTGCTATTATTCTTCACAAAATTTCAACCATCTTACTTTTTAACTTTAAGAAAAATAAATAGGCTTGGCGCCTATGGCTCAAGTGGCTATGGCACCAACCACGTACACTCAAGGTGGTGGGTTGGAATCCAGCCTGGCCCGCCAAACAGCAATGACGGCTGCAACCAAAAAATAGCCAGGTGTTGTGGCAGGCACCTGTGGTCCCAGCTACTTGGGAGGCTGAGGCAGGAGACTCGCTTGAGCCTGGGAGTTGGAGGTTGCTGTGAGCTGTGATGGCATGGTACTCTACCCAGGGTGACAGCTTGAGGCTCTGTCTCAAAAAAAATAATAATAAA
>CAUYTI010113747.1:0-13516 GCA_963575145.1 Galago senegalensis
TGTGGTCCCAGCTAACTTGGGAGGCGGAGGCAGGAGACTCGCTTGAGCCCAGGATTTGGAGGTTGCTGTGAGCTGTAATGCCACGGCACTCTACCCAGGGGGACAGCTTGAGGCTCTGTCTCAAAAAAAAAAAAAAAAAAAGGAATACAAAAAACAACCCATATGTATACCATGTATATTTATTTAATGAAGTTCAACACACAGCTGTTGAATTCTTACTAGGAGGAAGGCAGTATAGGTATTACAAGGAACACAAAGAATAATAATAGTCTCTACCCTGAAGAAGTTCATAATCTAATAAATATAAACTGAACCTATAGCATATTGCTCAATATATTGTTCAATCTAGCATATTATCCTATCAAAAGTAGACTTGTATTAATATACAAGTATATTGTATTAATAAAGATACTATTAGTATGATTTATATTTGCACATATTTTTACCTGTTTGTTTGCAAACACAACCAGAGGAAGAATGGGGTTTGCTCCAATTAGTTTATGAAGGTATTTCTTTGCTTCAGGTAATCGGTTATGATCTGCTGAGTCCACCACAAAGATCAGCAGCAAACCTCTGGACAGGTACATTTCCCAATAGGAACGGAAAGGCTCACTGCCACCAACTACAGAGGACAGTAAAGGGAGAAGACAAAAAAAAAGAAAAAAAAATCACAGAAGTGTCCACTGAGGGAGCAGGCAGGGCACATCTGAATTTCTGAACATTGGACAGGTAGTGTGATACAATCAGAGTGCATCTGATTCCAAAAGGGACTAGTGGAAATTGACACACACATTTGTTTATGCACGAGACAGAAAACCAATTTCATTACTTTTCCTACTTCCCTCCACCATGTATTGAATGGTCTCTCCTTTCCCAGTGGAATCTCTCGTCTATTCATGTGGTCACTTTGTTCCTCCTTGTGCCAACAACACATAAGCTTAATGTTATAGCTTTATAATAAGATCTGATATTTGACAGGACAAGCCTGCCTTTCTTATTTATCTCCTCTTGGCTTTCTTCGCATCTTTAATGTTCTATGAAAACTTTAGATGCAGTTTGTCAATTTTTAAAAATTTTATTGTGTTTTTTTGGGAATTGAATTGTACCTAAACTTCAATTTGGGGAGAATTAATATCTTTTTGATGTAATATCCATCTACCCATGAGAATGGTATTATGTCTCCATATTTTTAGGTCTTCTTTCAATGGTTTTCAATGATATCTACAAATTTTCTTCATATAGACAGGCACATCTTTGGTAGATTTATTTCCATGTAAACTATATCTTTATTGCTATTGAAACATGGTTATCTTTTTTAAAAGTATATTACCATATGTTGGTAATTATAGAGATGTAATTAATTTTCTTTTCTAGAGATGAGGTTTCACTCTGTCACCCGGCCTAGAGTGTAGTGGTGTGAGCAGAGCTCATTGCAACCCCAAATTCCAGGGCTCAAGCAATCTTCCTGCCTCAGCTTCCCAAGTAAGCTGGAAAAACTATCTGGGCATTGTGGTGGGCACCTGTAGTCCCAGCCCCTTGGGAGGCTGAGGCAAGAGAATCGCTTAAGCCCAGTAGTTTGATTGCTGTGAACTATGACCCCACAGCACTCTACTGAACTGCAATGTAGTCAGAGAACATGGTTCATATCATGCTTTGTGGAATTTGTTAAGACTCGCTTTATTGCCCAGTATGCAGTGATTTTTGGTAAGTGTTTCATGAATATTTAAGAATGTGTTTTTTAGCTTTGGATGTAGAAATTTTTTTTTCCTTTTTGAGACAGTCTCACTATGTTGCCCTCCGAAGAATGCCATTGCATCACAGCTCACAGCAACCTCAAACTGTTGGGCTTAAGCGATTCTCTTGCCTCAGCCTCCCAAGTAGCTAGGACTACAGACACCCACTACAATGCCTGGCTATTTTTTGGTTCTAGTTACTATTGTTGTTTGGCAGGCCTGGGCTGGTTCCGAACCTACCAGCTCTGGAGTATGTGGTTGGAGCCCTAGCCGCTGAGCTACAGGTGCCAAACCTGGATGTAGAATTCTACACTGTCAATTCTATCAAACTAGTTAGTTATGTTCAAATTTTGCATATCTTTGCTGAATTTTTTCTTCTCTATCCTCTCAATAACTAACAAAGACTTATTGAAATCACTCACTCGAATGGTAGATCTGTCCATTTCTCCCCACAATTCAATCCTCTTTTTCCTTCCTTTCTTTTCTTCTTTCTTCATTCTTCATTTTTAACTTTTTATATTTTGAGACTATATTCTTAGCTGTATATTTGGTAAAAAATATTTGCTCTATATCTTCTGCGCCGGTTGAAGCCTCTTTCCGTAATAGTGCTTTTATCTTAATGATTTGCCTATAAGTTTGCAAATTTTCTTGCCCACTATTTTCTCTTATAAATTGAAGAGACATTCTACTGTCTTCTAGATGACTTTGTTACAATTGAGAAAATTGTTATCAGGTGAACTGACATCCCTGATCTTTTTTCTTTGGGTCTTTTTAAGGTATTTTTTTCTTCTTTATGTTCTATAGTTTTACTTCAGCATGTTTAGATATAAGATATCATCTATTTCATAGAAATTAAAAGATAAATCACACACACACCCCTTCCTGTGTATGTTAATTCATGTTCTATCATTAGGTCTAGGAAGTTCTCAGCAGCTACCAAAATATTATTCTCTGTTTTATTTTTTCCTTTTGGAATGCCTATAAGACAGATGTTAGACTCTCTCATTCTGTATTACTTGTATCTTAAACTTGCTTTCAGAGTTTCCATGTATTTTTCTATCTGTTCTAAAATCTTGGGTAAATTTTTATATTTATCTACTACCTCACTGATTTAACCTCTAGATGGGTCAAACTTAATCTGTCATTTGGTTTTTATCACAATAATTATATCTTCATTTAAAAAATTATACCGGGTCATTTCTGAGTTTGTTTTTATGATTCCATCGTTCATAACTTATACTTTTTATTACTTTTGCTATTTCAAACTTAGGTATTTTATATTCTGTATGTGATACTCTAATATATGAAAACCTTAAAATATAAATTTCCTGTTGTTTCTGATGATTCTCACTCACTGTGACTTATTTTCTTACCTTTTGGGTAATTTTCTATTGTAAACTAAAATATGATTGATCTTAATTTGTAGGACTACTTGGGGCCCTATTTGGGGGTTCTTTGCTTCAGAATTAGAATCCGGGGGAGCTACTGACCGGGAGCATGTTAGCCTCCTCCCAGGGGCCCTAGCCTCCAGTGAAAGTCTCAGCTAATGCTTCCTATTTTGTCCCAGGCCCATGCAGAATGTTGAATATGAACATTGGCATAGGCCTCAAGAAGTTACCACTTTTCTCCTTGCCTGTCTACAATGGCTGCCACTCTGCTTTCAACTCATAAGTTATTTTATTTTTATTTTCTTTCTTCAGTGGGGAGGGAGAGGGTAGAAACAGAGCAGGCAGCCTTGAAGATCTTCCTTACTTCCTACAGGTTCATCAATGCTTTAAGAAATAGATTTTTAGGCCAGGTGAGGTGGCTGATGCCTGTAATGTCTCTGGGAGGCCCAGGCAAGTGGATCAATTGAGCTCAGGAGTTCAAGACCAGCCTGAGAAAGAGTGAGACCCTGTCTCTAAAAATAGGCAAACACTGTGGCGGGCGCTTGTAGTCCCTACTACACAGGAGGCTGGGAAAAGAACATCACTTGAGCCCAAGAGCTTGAAGTTGCTATGAGCTATGATGTCATGACACTTTACCAAGGGCAACAAAATGAGACTCTGTCTCAGAAAAAAAAGGGTTTTAAACAGGATCTTGCAGTGTTCTAGGAGGAAGGCTCTTCAAAGCTATTATGACATAAATTTAAGTCTCCCCATTCATGTTTACCACTGATTTTTAGTGCATAAGCCATAAGAATTTTTTAAAATATTAAAATGGTCTATAGAATGTTGATGGAGAGATATAATCAAAGTTATATGTGAATACAGTATTTCTATAAATAGGCTTTTACAATAAAACTTTATTAATTTGTCTTCCATCTCCTCCCTATCCCCCAAAACACTCCCCACGTGTTATAATGTAGCACATTACCCAATATAGACCCCAGGGACACCACTGAATGCCACTGCATGCTGTGTCCTCAAAAAAGACTCCTTAGAAGCCCTTCCTTGTGGCATTAAGAAAATTTATCTAACTTAATGGCTAAAATCTACCCACTGTACAGATAAAAATATTTTAAATCTAGTAAGTTACAAGCTTAAACAGCTATTCTTCTTCAAGGTATTGAAGATTGTGACACAAATCTGGAATATGGTTGGCAGTTAATTCATTTTTGTTGAATATATACTACTTGGCAGTCATTGTTGAACACAATAAGCATGGCAAAGGCTACTGTCTAGTTGGGCAGGCAGCTCATAAGTAAAAATTAAAAAGTGAATGTCATTAAAAACTTTATGGAGGAAGCAAACAGAGAGGAATGGGGGAATGGGTGGCGCCTGTGGCTCAGTGAGTAGGGTGACAGCCCTATATACCAAGGGTGCCGAGTTTGAACCCAGCCCCGGCCAAACTGCAACAAAAAAATAGCCAGGTGTTGTGGCGGGTTCCTATAGTCCCAGCTACTTGGGAGGCTGAGGCAAGAGAATCACCTAAGCCCAAGAGGTGGAGGTTGCTCTGAGCTGTGACACCAGGGCAGTCTACTGAGGGTGACATAGTGAAACTCTGTCTCTAAAATAAATAAATAAATGAAATAAGAATGAGGAACACATGTAGAAAGAATTATTTGACAGGGCCATTTAAGCTAATACCAGTAAGTTGAGGAGCAAGTCATCCAGGGAAGGGCAGGGCAGGGGTGGTAAAAAGTATTTCCAATGGGAGGCACACCCCAGAAGGCCCTTCACAAAAGCAAGAAAGGAAGGAGTGCAGTACGTCTGTAATTCCATGAGCAGGTTGAAGAGGAAGGAGTTTATGAAGGGACTTCTGGGCCATCACAAAGACTCTGGATTTTATCCCAAGCATGAGATCTCCATTAAAGAGTTTTAAGTCAGCAAACGATGTGCTTAAATACAGTGTTACAGTATTTCTCTTCATGAATGGGTGGAAGAAAAGATAAAAAGGTGACTGCAATAATTTAAGTAAGAAATGATGGTGTCTCTGACCCACTTGGGAGCAGTGGAAAAGGATCCCAGATAGGCTTTGGAGACCGAAAGATTCAGTATCTTACTTGTGGACTGAAGGTGGGGATAGAAGGAGGAATCAAGAGGGACTTTTAGTTCTCTGGCTGGAGCAACTTGATGGTTGTGGAGCCATTTATTGACCAGAGTATTATAGGGAGAGGAACAGATATGGGAAAAAAATAAATATTTTGTTTGAACCATGTTAGGTTTGAGAGGCCAATTAGAAATTTAGGTGGAGCTATCAGGGGACATTTGGGTATGTTTGGGTTCGATAGATACATTTGGGAATCATTAGCACATAGATGGTATTTAATGCCTTGAGGATGAATGAAACCATCCAAGGAGAGAGCGTAAAGAGAAGACTAAAGGCCTTTGGGTTTTAGCAACAGTTAGGCAGGTGGTTAACTCCAGAATCACTATGCAATAGGGGCTTCTGGATTGCCCTCTAGTTACAAGAAGAGATTTGGAACTCATCTATAATCCTAAGTACTAGTACTTACACTGCATGGTTTATTTGCCATAGTGCAGGAAGGAGGCTGATTACAGCAGATTATGGGAGGGAGGCAAAAGCCTTCCTTTAAATTCCCTTTATCATCACTGCCAAAAGGAGCAAATATAAAAACCATAACACGCTTCCCCCCATAGTACATCCTTGTATTAAACTACACACACGTTCTAAAAGTCTAGGAAAATCTGATCCAGCGTGATTTTCCACAAGGACCCAGTACTGATAACATCCTGATGGCTTAAGATATAATGAACCATGGCCGCCTTATAACTAATGAGGATGAGCTTACTCTCCAGGAACTCCATCTGACTGTCTTCGATGTCGATACAAACTGCATTGAAACCTTGGGTGGGTGCCTCACTGTGCTGGACTCTGTTTGAGGCTAAAGAGTAGAGGACACTGGTTTTTCCTGCTCCATCCAGGCCCAGCACTAGGATCTGCTTATTTTTTTCCTGTGAAACGAAAGATAAACCAATAAACCTTTGCTCTCCGGGTCTTGTTTTCCCGGCTCCTGGCCTGCTGAAGTTCAATAACATTCTTGAAATTGTGAACAAAATTTCATAAATATTTCATAAGTCTGGAACAAACTATATCAATCAGTTAATATTTTCTAATTACCCATGAGTTATATGATATTAATTTCATATTCCTTCTCATCCTCCAATTCCTAGTCAAATATATATATATATATATATATACATATATGCATATGTATATATATTAGTAATTATAGGAGAAGCCATAGATCACAGGGCTTATTTTCAGACTTTGTTTTGCTTGTTGAGTTCATGGCCATTGAAGATTGTACCAGCATTCAATATATTGCTGAGGGTCTAGGGACCTCCATGGTGCATGCATATAGATAGCATTACTCAGCACATAAGAATCTAAGGCTGAAGCTTGTGAGCCATGAGAGAATCTTAGGTGTTCCACAACAATTTTTAAAGATCATTAATTACGGCTCGGTGCCTGTGGCTCAAGCGGCTAAGGCGCCAGCCACATACACCTAAGGTGGCGGGTTCGAATCCAGCCCAGGCCCGCCAAACAACAATAATGGCTGCAACCAAAAAATAGCCAGGTGTGGTGGCGGGCGCCTGTGGTCCCAGCTACTTGGGAGGCAGAGGCAGAAGACTCGCTTGAACCCAGGAGTTGGAGGTTGCTGTGAGCAGTGAAGCCATAGCACTCTACCCAGGGGGACAGCTTGAGGCTCTGTCTCCAAAAAAAAAAAAAAAAAGATCATTAATTAGGCTTGGTGCCGGTAGCACAGTGGTTATGGCACTGGCCACATGCACCAAGGGTTGTGGGTTTGAACCTGGCCCAGGCCAGCTAAACAACAATGACAACTACAACAAAAAAATACAGCTGAGCATTGTGGCAGGTGCCTGTAGTCCCAGCTACTTGGGAGGCTGAAGCAAAGGAATCGCTTAAGCCCAAGAGTTGGAGGTTGCTGTGAGCTGTGACGCCACAGCACTCTATCGAGGGCAACAGCTTGAGACTCTGTCTCAATAAAAAAAAAAAAGGTGATTAGTTAAGTTGTTTTTGAATGAAGTTCAAAACACAGTAAGTATATTCTCATTTTAACTCTTTTTTTTTGGTCGACATAATTTTTGTGTGCTGGAGAAGTTTAACTACAGGTTCAAGTGTGCCCCGAGATAGAAAAAAGGTTGAAAAACACTAATCTAAGACCTCACATTATTACTAAGGTCTCTTCTCTTCACCACTGACCAACTAGACGATAAGATCTTTGGGTCAGGCACCACTCTTATACTTTTAATATAAGTATCATGATGAAGTGAAAAGGCTGAGGTTACAGAAATTGTTAAATGGGTTCCAATCACCAATAAGTACTTGTTTTAAAACCTGATGAAGTGAAAGTGAGCTTAGAAAGAAGTATTCTACTAATATATCGGCCTTAAAAATTTTATGGCAAATGATTGAAGGACTAGAAGGGAATGCCAGGCCAGGGCTGGTGGTTCATGACTATAATCCTCCCATTCTGTGATGCTGAGGCAGGTGGATTGCTTGAGCTAAGGAATTCGAGACCAGCCTGAGCAAGAGTGAAACTCTGGCTCTAAAAAATTAGCCAGGTGGTGTGGCAGGCTCCTGTTCCCAGCTGCTTTGGAAGCTATGGCAAGAGAATCACTTGAGCCCAAGAGTCTGAGGTTGCTGTGAGCTATGATGCCAGAGGACTCTAGCCTGGGCAACAGAGTGACATTCTGTCTCAAAAAAAATGACAGTTGCAACAAAAAACTAGCCAGGCATTGTGGTGGGCACCTGTAGTCCCAGCTACTTGGGAGGCTGAGGCAAGAGAATCGCTTGAACCCAAGAGTTTGAGGTTGCTGTGAGCTGTGACGTCAGGGCACTCTACCCAGGGAAACAGCTTGAGACTCTGCCTCAAAAAAAAAAAAAAAGGGAAACAGCTTGAGACTCTGTCTCAAAAAATAAATGTAGGGCACCGGCCCCATATGCTGGAGGTGGCAGGTTCAAACCCAGCCCCAGCCAAAAACTGCAAAAAAAAAAAAAAAAAAAAAGAATAGCTGAGATTATCGTAAATCAAGTGTTCAGACACCAAATGTAATTCTCAATACTAGTGTTCTATGTCTAAAGTTATTCCTCTAACCACACAGGTAATCTCTGTTTTAACAGAGATCAAATCTATTGATCATTCAAATTGTTTAGAACCAGAAGGCAGCTTTGTGCTAAGCTGGCCCAGGAACTCTTTTTTTTTTTTTGAGACAGAGTCTCAAGCTGTCACCCTGGGTAGAGTGCTGTGGCATCACAGCTGAAAGCAACCTCCAACTCCTGGGCTCAAGTGAGTCTCCTGCCTCTGCCTCCCAAGTAGCTGAGACCATAGGTGCCCACCACAGTGCCTGGCTATTTTTAGGTTGCAGCCATCATTGTTGTTTGGCTGCTGGAACAGGACTCGAACCCACCACCTCAGGTGTATGTGGCTGGTGCCCTAGCCACTTGAGCCACAGGCGCGGAGCAAGGCCCAGGAACTCTTAAGAGCACAGAGGTCATGGAGCTGGTCCAAATGTTGCCCTATCTGGGCACTGGTGGCCTGAAAACAATGCCAACCACAGCATTGGTGGAAAGGAGCCAGAGAGCTGAAAACATCCTGCACGATCACAGGGACATTTGCACTAGAATGTTTATTGCAGCTCAACTCACAATCGCTAAGATGTGTTAGCTACCCTAGTGCCCATCAGCTCATGAATGGATTAACAAACTGTGATATATGCATACCATGGAGTACTATTCAGCCATAAAAAGATGAACACTTTACATGGTTTGTATTTACCTGGATGGAGCTGAAGCACATTCTTCTTAGTAAATTATCATAAGAAAGGAAAAGCGAGTTAAGTATCCAATATACTCAACAATAACATGAAAGCAATATATAAAGAACTACATGCCCACAGTAAAGAAAAACACAAATATATTGTAGTGAGGGGGAAGGGAGGGCAAGGGGAGAAGGAAGAGGTGGTTGGCAAGTTCTCGCCTAAGGCGCAAAGGAAGGGTGTACAGCATCCCCCCCCTCCCCCGGGGAGAAGGGCTCAACTACAACCTAGCCTTAGAAACAAAACAACAAAACTAAACATTTGTACCCTCATATCAATTTGAAATAAAAAATTAAATTTAAAAACACACATCTTGCATAAATTCAAGAACGCGGCCCCTTTTGAGAAAGAAGGGGAGGGTCAGGGGCTAGTTTCTAAGGGTTGTCAGGGAGCTTGTGTTCTGCGGTTGAACGCTGGACAGATTCAGGGGCAAAGGCTGTTCCCGCTGAGATCCCTCGTTCCTTGGCACTAGCGTCTGGAGGGTTAGGACAGAGACAGGGCCGGTGCTAGAGTGTTCAGGGGTCGGGGAAGGGGCCGGCGATGGGCAGCTCCGGGCTTGGCACAGGTGCCACCCATCTGTGCGCGTGGCGGGCCGCAGACGTCACAGAGCCGGGCTCCGGCCCGACGCCCGGTGGCCGCGGGCGAGGGTCCCGGGCACCGCCGCTTACCGGAGGATTGAGCTGGGTCAGCGTCAAGGCGCTGATGTTCATCTCTTCCTCTTCCTCCTCCTCTTCCTCGTCGGGGGGTGGTTCCCGCTCTTTCTTTGTCTCCTTTTTCTCTCGACTCTTTTTCTCTTTATCCTCCTTTTTCTTACCCTTCTCCTCCTTCCCTTTCTCCTTCTCCTTCTCTTTTTCCTTAATCAACTCCCCCACCGACTTCCTTCTCTCTTCCTTTCCTTTCCCCCTAATTTTGTCCTTCTCGGTCTCCTTGCCCTTCTCCTTCTTCACTTTGCCCCTCTCCATCCTTGCTGTTTCTTCCCTCCCCCCGCGCGCCCGCGCGCAGCCCTGGGTCCAGCAGGTGTGGCTCCCGCGGCGACGCGCGGGGGACGTAGAGCCGCGTGGTGTACACGGCACCCGCGGTCACTGCCAGCCCGACGCACACGGACGGCGGCCCGCGTCTCCCCGGCTGAGCAGCCGGCTCTGAACCAGAGGAGTCCGGGAGCGTTTGTCACGGAAAGCGGATCACCCAGTAGGAGAAGCTCTCCTAGGCGTCTCCTGCTAGAGGGCGCGCGACAGGATAGCGGACGACCTTGAGTCTGACTTCTCCGGCTTCAATCCGGAGCCAGCTCGGCCGATGTGTCGCTGACCTGGAGTCCTTGGGACGCCGGAACCCTGAAAGCTCCCAAATTTCCCGCCTTCCTATAGCTAGCAACCTTGAGCCTGGAAAGCAAGGTCATGTACCTTCCCCCTCTGTCTCGGGTAAGCTCCACTAGGAGTGTCCGAGGCTGCTACCCAGAATTGCTGGTTAAGGATAAATTGAAGAACATGGATGGGATAGGTTGTTTAGAATTTGTCGTATTTCCTTTTTAAAAAATTCTTTGGAGAGTAAGAAGATTGACAAAATCATAGTTGTCAATAATGCCAGGTATTAAAACCCAAACTAAACAAAACAGCTTGGTCATCTGTAATAATCTAATATGTAGCCAATGAGGCACCACGGGGAGCTTTTCAAAGGTGTAATGTTTCTTAAACTAGTTGAGAAGCATCTGCACCATTCTTTTTATTATCTTGTTAAGCTTAACTCTTTAGTTAAGATCATAATTTAACCCAATTACTTTTTAGTGCAATAAACTGATTTTCCTTTATCAGATCTGTTTAAAATAGATTTGCAAGGAACAATGAATAAATGGCAGGTTCCAGAAAGCCTGAGTCATGCCATAGTTTTTAAGGTTAGCTCTTCCCAAGGAGTGTTGAAAATGCTGTGCTTAGTAACAACGAGATGAATTTTCCGTGGAGAGTTAACTGGTTTCTCTTAATCCCACTAGGTTAGTTTTGTGGCTGTGCTGGAAGGGATAGGGCACACAATTTTAGAGTTGGCTTAAAATTCTTAGATTCACTAACCAGGAAGTCCTCCATAAAATGCTAACACCCAAAACACCTTAATCTATATTCATTGCTACAATATCTTTATTTTAAAATGAACCACAGTGAATGGATGTTGTCCACATTGGTTTTTATAAATGTATATATATATACACATACACATACATATACAAAATATATGTCACTGTTAAAGAACTGTCAAAAAGAGGAAATAATTTAGAAAGGTAATGTGTTTATACTTGATTTGACAATTATAACTCATTTATTTGAAGTTTCAGTTGGTTGCTTGTTGACTAATAATACCAATGGTTCCAGATAACAATGACCAGATAGAATTGTAAGTTGTTCTCTATTGTTTTCTGTTGTGCCTTGGTTCAAAATTTTCAACAATGGATAGTTTTCGCCAAATTTTGTTGCTTGGTTAAACTAAAAAATGATCATCCCTCACCAAAGAAATTTAATGGAATCCCAAATAACAAATTTACTAACAATTATTCCTATTAGTAAACAGAAATAGTAAATATATTCCTATGGGGTATATATTCAGAAGGAATAAATATCTGTTACTCTTACCAAAAGACTGTTCTCTGTAGAGCTCAAAATAAGTATTATCCATAATAAATCACTCTTATTCTTAAAAGACCTCTTGTGTATATGCCGCTGCAGATTCCAGTTATGCTAAACAGAAAGGGACAACACCTTTTTGTTAATTTCTTACCTTGTAAAGGGGGAAGCTTTTTTAAAAATTTTGAAGACGTTTCAATAGGTAGGTTCAAAGTCAAACACAGCAGCACTTTATTAACAAAGATGGAGTAATATGATCACAAGGAAATACTCGTAAGTCTAAATTAAATGATATCTTGGGCAGCACAGACTGAATACTAACGGGGGGAGGCATCCTAATGTGTCTGTCTCACAGCTGTTCAATGTGAAAATGGCTGGTAAGCAAGGAGACAACGCAACATTTACACCACAAATTGACTGCAAAATACTCAATTACTCTGAGAAAGGGTAATGAATGGTCATAATCCATAACTATCAAGAGTATCTATGAAATGGGGCAAACAGTCCCATAAGATTTTAATACTCTGTGGCATGGAACTTGAGTACTTATTTCCTCTTTATGTATGAAGTCATTGCTCATGTTTTTGATTGAGACAGTCCAAATATATCACATCTGACCTCAGAACACTGGATCTAAGAGTCAGTTTCTTGCAACATTGATATAATTTCCTTGAGTTCTTTTATAGTGTTAAATCACAGCATGTTACCATATCTGAAAATGATCAGGGGCACAAAGGAGCCATATATAAATAAGAAAATTATCTCATATTCCAGTATCACATGACAGATTTTATGGTCAAAAGGATTTAAGAAATTTACTTTTCTTGTGGCCACTCATTTAATGAAGTGAAGAATACCAGGTATTAATAAGATCCCTTTCTGTCACATGGTATTTCTAAGTGGATATTTCGGAATGCTCAGAAGATTCCACTTTCACTCTCCAAAGGCCTCCTAAGACATAATTTAAAGTGGAACGTAAATAGGAACAAGTATTTTCAGACTAGTTGAAACAACGGAAGTCTATTCTGTTTAAATCTTGGGACACTTGGGATAACATGCCTTGTTTGCAAAACTGAAAAAACATCAAAATCAGTAAACAAAGGATGCAATAGATACCAAGGTAGACAGATGCCCAATTATTTTTCGTACTCATAACCTGTTGAAAGCTGGGCAGTACAAATAGGCCAAATCTCACGAGGCAGAGTTTGAAAAAGATGTTGTCCTATTTGATGCACAAGAAATTATTTTATGAAAATATGGAGAGGGAAGGGGGGGGTAGTTCTGTGCTTCCAGCTGTGTTACCTTTATTATATTCCTAGTGTCTCTGAGACTAGTTTCAAAACAGCCTGCAACAAGAATGTTCTAATCACCAGCCACCTTTTCCACCTTTCTTCTTTTTCTGTTGCTGTTTCTTTTTCGTTGCTGGGGCCCCTGCAGGTTTCTGGTGTCTGGGGGGTATGATGTTACTTGCAGAGGCAGGTACTGTTGCTGCACTGCCAGGTCTCGGGGAAGTGGGTGGACTGCTCACAGTTTTACTGGCATCCCTAAAATGGTCAAATCAGATAAGTTTTGGTCATTTGTATGTTTGACAAAGGAAAAGGCTATTAAAAAAAATGTATGTACATGGATTTTACTTATCTATCCTACCACTTTCCCACACATTTTCTTTCGAATAAAATTTTTACTTTTTTACCATTAAAAGTGATATATGGTACATGCCAACTTTTAGAAAGATTAGAAAATAAAGAAAATATTTTATTTATTTATTTTTTTGAGACAGAGCCTCAAGCTGTCACCCTGGGTAGAGTGCTGTGGCATCACAGCTCACAGCAACCTCCAACTCCTGGGCTTAAGTGATTCTCTTGCCTCAGCCTCCCAAGTAGCTGGGACT